>ML799198.1:118610-152737 GCA_009831015.1 Picea engelmannii | reverse complement strand
GGGGGCCTAGAATTGAACCTCATCCATAGATCTAGGCATGTGGATCATGACCGCCCATATCCACGCCCTTTTAAAATCAAATTCACCTGAGTTCCGTCCCTGGATGGACGATTGAGATCCATATTTAGATGTGGGGCCCCCTCTGGCCTGGACCCTCCGCCACACGTCCTATGATCAGATGACCTAGATTAAATCGTGGAATATGGGAATTATCTCTTGCACTAAACCTTGTGTGGCTCCTTTGATCACAATTTATCGATGATCGTTGATCTGTCATGTTGATGGATCCTCGCCATTGAAAGGCGATCTTTGCCCGCTCGCTTGATTTTAAGACCGACATGGACTTTTCTGAGTATGTCCTTTCGCGTTCACGGTTGCAGCCTTGGATAAACTGTATTTGATGGGATTTTAATCCCTGCTTCTTCACATTTAACACTAAGGGCCCAAAACTAGAGAGAAACAATCCCCTTGCAAGAATTGGTGCTAACATTAGGCTCCATGGGGGATAGAGTCGTCCCTGTGATGCTCTAAGGACTCATTTGCAGTTCCAATGCCTTGATGTTGGGCTATGGAGTCATTTATTAAGCCGAAATGAACTAGAAAACAATATTTACAAAACATATGAGCCACCTATGACTCAAACAAAACATTTTTTCAAAAAATGCCCATTTAATGGGCCATTGAAAACTTATTCGCCCTCCAAATCCTGCAACCTGTAGGTATTGTTCAAAAGAACCTCAGAGGTTTTGAAGGGCCCAATACAGAGGGCTTCAAACTTGCTATGTTTGCCTCTATCCTGCTTGGGTGCATCCCACTTAAGAACCAACTCTCCCAACTCGAATTCCTCCTTTTCGACCCTCCTATCAAAGGCCTTCTTGATCTTCTGCTGATGATGGTGAGCTCTGTCCATTACCTGTTCTGTGATCTGCTGCACTTCCACCAACTGATGAATTATTCTAACCATATGGTCTGGCTCTCCTTCATAATCTTGAAATAATTTTGCTACAGGTAGAGCCAGTTGAGTGGGAAAAACAACTTATGTCCCATAAACAAGTTGAAGAGGGGAGGTGCCTAGAGATTTCTTGGTTTTCACTCAATCATCCCACAGAGTGAATTTGAGTTTTGAGTCCTAGGCCTTCTTATTATCTTCCAACAATATTTTAATGATTTTAATCAAGCTTTTATTGGAAGAATCTCCTAGTCCATTTCCTTGTGGATAATAGGGAGTGGAATGAACCAGTGAAATCTCAAACTTCTCATAGAACCTAAACATGGGCTCAGACTTGAAAGATGAAACATTATCAGTGACAATTCTATTGGGACAACCAAACCTTGCTATGATATCCTCTAGGAAGCTGATAATTACCTTGTGTGAAGCACTCCTAGTGGGAATAGATTGTATCCACTTGGTGAAATAATATGTTGCAGTTGAGATCCACCTGTGCTGACCATTTGAAAGAGGATGAATCTCTCTTATGAAGTCCAACCCCCATTGTTGAAAGGGCCCTGAAGCTACTACAGGCTTTAGTGGCAGAGATTTGAGCTGCTGCTTTCCTGAGAATGTTTGACATTTGATGTAGGCTCTGAATTTTCAGTAGACATCAGTGAATAAGGTGGGCCAGTAATACCCAACTCTGAGAATTTTTTGGGCTGTGGTTTTCCAGAAATGGTGCCCACCTACATAGGCTGTGATGAAACTAACAAATAATTCTCTGGGCCTCCTGTGGGTCCAGACACCTCAGAAGCACTCCTAGAGGATCTTTCCAATACAAGATCTGGTCAATAAGGCAATACCTGATTGTTTTGAGCTTTAAATATCTTTCCTTACTCTTCCCCATTCCATCAAGAGGCTTTAACTCTTGCAGTAAATATAAAATGTCTCTGTACTAGGTGCATTCTGCTAGTGGTAAGTTGTCCTGAGAGATTTTGTTGGACAACTCAGCTTACTGATTTTCTGAGTGGTCACTGATGAAGTTGACCCCCAAGGCCTTACAATTGGATTCATCTAGCAACTTGGCTAAACCCTGCCCTTTAACTAGTTTGGTGGGATTTATTTCGAGATCAAACTCAAGGATTTTGGCAATCCATTTGCTTCTTTTCCTGTCTATGTTAGGATGAACAAGAATATCCTTCACAGAAGCTGAAGGAACATACACAATGGTTTTTGAATGAAGAACATAGAATCTGAATGCTTTAAGGGCCTTGACCAAGGGATAGTATTGCTTCTCCATGATGCCATATTTGACACTTGCATCTCTTAATGCCCTGTTGAAAAATGAAATGGGCTTCTCCAACCCTTCAACATTCTTCTGTAATAGAACGACTGTTACTGTATCAAAAGAAGAAAAAGAAAAAATTAGGAAATCCTTGGAATAATTAGGACTGATCAACACGGGTGCCTCAGTTAAAGATTTTTTTATTTGGACAAAGGATTCCCTGGGTTCAACAGTCCATTTTACTTCATTTCCCTTTCTGAGCATGGTTGTGATGTGCTTGACCAACTCAACAAAATTTGAGACAAACCTCCTCAGAAAATTAATTTTACCCAGGAAAGAATGGACCTCTTTCTTAGATTTGGGAAGTGACAGGGTCTAAATTGCCTTCACCCTATTGAGATCCATTCTCACTCCCTCTACTGATACTATATGGCCTAACAACTTCCCCTCCTTCATAGTAAACAAATATTTCTTGGGGTTTAAGGAAAGGCCAAACCTCCTGCATTTCAAGAAAACCTTCCTTAAGTGACAACAATGCTCTTTATTAGATTTGGAGAAGACAATGATGTCATCCAGATAGATCACCACAAACTGATCTTTCTCCCTAATGAAAGCTATATCCATGGCTTGCTGAATTGTTGCTCCTGCATTCATCAATCCAAAAGGCATTTTGGCATATATGAATGTGCCCCAAGGAGTGGTGAAGGTTGTTTTTTCTCTATCCTTAGGTGAGACTGATATCTGATTGTAGCTAGAAAAGCCATCAATCATGGATATCATAGATGCACCAGTTACCCTCTGCAATATATGCTCCATTTTAGGTAGGGGGTAACTGTCCTTTTTTGAGCTTCTATTCAGGTTCCTGAAATCAACACAAAGTCTGATTTCTCCAATCTTCTTTCTTACTGGAACCAGATTAGCCACCCACTCAGAATATCTCAAAGGGACTATGATTTGGGCATCTAACAACTTCTTCACTTCTCTCTCCATGACAGGTAGTAACATGGGATTAATTTGTCTTAGCTTATGCCTGAATGGATTAACCTCTTCTTTCAGTGGGACCTTGTGCTCAATGACAGATGTGTCATAGGTCTTGGGGTCTTCATATGTCCAGGCGAACACATCAGAAAATTCTTTTAATAACTCAACATACTCGTCTCTCTGCTCCCTTGACAGGCTTCTTGACAACTTGATGAACTTAGGATCCTCCTCTGTGCCAATATTTCACTTTGTTACCTCAACATCCTCATTTGAAACCTTACCCTTTACTGCCACATCATTCCCATCGAACAATATTCCTAAAGGAACTAGTCCCTTTGGAATGTGATTGCTAGGCAACTGAACAATATGGTGAGTAGCAATTTTATTTAAAAATACCTCAGGGTGAGAGTCACCTTCGGGATCAGGATCTTGATCAATGTGAAATGCAGAGAATTCATCAACAAACTCAAGAAATTTTCTGATTTCAAGATCATCCTCAAATACCTTCCAATGCTTGATATTGTCCGATACAGATGGCCTATATCTTATCTCAACATCATATTTGATCTTAGGTGGTAGAGGGATCCTAAATAAGCTAGCTGAGACAGCTAGGGAATCAACCAAAGTATTTTACTCTCTTGGAACATATGAACTGTTGAAAGCTGAGAAGAAATTGTCAATTAAGTACCATACCTCATTTTTGTAACTTTTGAGCCGAGGATGTTTAGCCTGATAAGCATTTCTGACCTGTTGGACTATCAATTCAGCATCTCCGAACATTGCTACCTCCACAATTCCCATGTCCTTTGCATCCCTCAAGCCTAAAACAAGAGCTTCATATTCTGCCACATTATTGGTAGTTTCAAATTCTAGCTTGTATGACATGGATATGGTTTCCTGACAAGGTGACACAAAAACCACTCTGGCACCAACACCCTCACTAGAAGAGGCTCCATCGAAGAACATCTTCCACATAGTGGTAGTTGGAGGAGGGATATCGGGATAGGAAATGGGTTTCTTTTTTACTTCAAGAGGAGTTTCAGGGGTATCAGTGAGATGCAACAAACTACACCCCAAATCAATGTCAAGTGCAAAGATAGGGTGATTAGTGGGATCTACTTCATCACTAACAATGTAGGCCAACTGAGCTTCTCTGTATAGTCTTTTGTGTTCCCCTCCAAAGTCTGGGATGGTGGCATATGTAAGTTCCATCTGTAATGTTCCTCCAATATTTTTAATTCAATATCTTGATAGTAGCATGCCAAACTTGGGAGGAACATCAGCTACCACAAAATCCATGACCACACTCTTCATTGGCAGCTGAAATAAGGACACCACCAGGTCTTTTATGACTCCAAGACATTGCACCCTCCTTGAATCAAAAGAGTAAAAATCATGATAGGCCTTTGTTACTTCCAGTCCCAATTCTTCCATGACTGTTTTGGGCATGAGGTTATGAGAATCCCCTGAATCCATCAGGTAGTTATGCAACACCTTATCATGTATGTTCATGAATGTGTAGAAGGGAGGGGATGAGTCATCTTTGTCTTCCACCATGGGAACTAAGATGATTGGTGGATTTTCATCTTAGATATTTACTGAGTCTGTGGCAAGCTGAGGTGGCTCAGACAACAACAATTTGGAGAGGGACCTTTTGAAATCTTCATTTTTAACAAGTTCTGAGAGGGGTACAGGAATTATGATCTTTTGAATTTCATGCTCAAAACTAAAGGAGGAAGAGGGCTTAGGAATTTCCCTCTCCTCTGGGACAGGGGCTTTGGCTATTGGCAAGATATACTGAGATTTATTTACCTTGGTAGTGTTTGTTGTAGGCTTAGCAGGCCTTTCTGCTAGAAGAGGCTGATCAAAGATATCCGAATTCCCTTCTTTCTTCTTTGACCTGAGGTTATACCTGTTAGGAATGATGTCTTTGGATTTCTCCCCTTTACTCAGTTCATTGATTTGACTGTTAATGAGGGATTCTTCATATGCAAACTGAGTCAAATGGGGAAGAGGGGAGGTGTCTTCAATACAATGAATTTCAGGGTCAAGTTCCCCCTTTTCCTTCTCCTCATCATTAACCAGGTTATTTTGGAGAGGGGATTGAATCCTTTGATCATCCCTATATATGTTCCTTTGTTCCCTTGGCATAACCTGTGCCACATTGTTATTAGGCCTTCTGAAATCTCTGTTATCAATATTTTGGGGATTTTTGTACATGGGCTTCCCTTCTAACTCCAACCTTTCCATTCTAGCTGAAAGTGTATTAAGCATATTAGTTACTTCATTCATCTGAGGGGGAAGTGTAGAGGAACCGGATGTAGAGGCTTCAACTGTTCTTCTGGGTATGTCTCTATCATCTTTATTTCCGAGTCGATTGATAGCCAAAATATTTGACTCAACTTCCACATCATGAGCTAGGGAAGTGGCTCGCCTTTCCCTCAACAAAAGGCAGAAATTAGGGTCAAAGGCACTGTCATAAGTAATTTTGGTTGAATCTTCTGAAGGCTTTATATTAGTAGGGATATTATGGTAGATCTTATTGAACCTCTTGGAGAAGTCAAAGACAAACTCTCCTTCCTTTCTCTTCAAAGACCCGAACTCTGTCATGTAATACATGAAGTCTTTCTTATCTCCCCACTGTCTCAAGAATTCATTATCCAAAGCCTCTGTCCCATCAACAGATCCGGGAGGAAAGTCCCTAAACCATTTCCTAGCCTTTCCTTCAAGGCTATGAACAAAAATTCTCATCCATACGTCTGCATGCATGATGACATGATGATCTGTAAAATTGTAAAAGGATTCAAGGTGTTCTTCTACGGTTATATCTCCTTCGCCTGTAAACTTGGGAAGCTGCTTGAGGTAGCCATCTGCTGGAAGAGAATTGAGAGGCTGAGATAACACAAGGGGAGCATACCTAGAAACTATTATAGCCTCCATTCTAGTCATGAGGGGATTTTTTCCTGCCATAGGAATATTAGGTGGAGGAGAACTAGGAGGAGAAGGGGCTTGAACAGGGGAGACTGGAACATATATTGCAAGAGGAAAGGGAAACATGGGAGGATTTAAAGAGGAGGATGTTGGGATTAGTAAGATAAAGGGCTACATTATCACAGCAGTAGAAACAATAATAGGAGGAGGGGTGGTAAATCCTAGGGTAGGAAAATATTCTGAATTCCTCAATCTATACCAGGCTGCAACGTCAAGGGAGATAGGAGTGACAAGATTTTGTCCCTCTAGTCCCAGACTAGGAGAATAAATCTCAGTAGGAACACTCCCAAAGTTTAGAAAACATGAAACTTCGGTAAAAGGTCTGCTAGGAAACTGAGAAGCAGATAATGAAGTTTCTAACAAAGGAAGATGAGAACTGTCAGAAATACCTGGTTCAACAGTAGAAGCTCCTTCTTCGAGGGCCTTTCCCTTTCTGACAAGCTTCTCTGGATATGATTCAAGTGTCTCCAAGGATAGTTGCGGGGTAGACCTCATGTGTCTGCCTCTGGAAGCCACGATTGAAAGAACAGGTTCGCCTTAGTGGATTCGTCACAATGGAGTCACCAGGTGCACAGTAGCAATCTTTTAGGGCTCAGTGTCGTTCAATCCCGGGGAAAATATTCAACTTTGTTCCCTAGAAATGATTCCAGAAATGTTAGCATCAAAAGTCACTCCTGGATTACGACAGGAGAAGATCCTGATGCCCATCAATCTTATGTCACGATTGGTATATAAAAGGGTGATCGAATGGATGCAGACCCAAAAGAATATCATTTTAACTCAGAATCCTGGGCTAGGATATGCACAAGCAGGTGAGGTCTTGATCTAACTTTAGTCAGTAAGTTGTAATAAGGGTGAGTAGGAGGAAGACTTCAAAGAGAAACTGCAAAGGTATGCTATAGGCATCAAACTTCCAACAACCTATAGAAGAAAGAACAAACAATGAAATGTGCCAGGATGACACAATTAAAATAATATAGTGATCATACCTGCATCACGGTGGCTACTATAACAACTCGCTTGAATCGTTCAATGAGCTACTCAGGGTAAGAGGAAGAAAAAGACACAGGAGATTAATTTAAAACTAGTGAAAACACTGTCATGATCAAACACACATCACACAACATAATCACCCTCGACTGGACCTGCCAACTCCGAGTGTCTTAAAAAAAAGATTACAGAGAGATGGAGAGAAGATGACTTTTATTAAACAGGAGGTCTCAGATAAATCTCATAACTAGAGAACTAGAAATTTCATTAAAGCTTTCCAATTCGAGAGCATAGCTCAACCATCGATAGATACCAAAATGGAAAAAATGCCTACATATACTTGGAACTGACTCAGGCGCTGAAGGCACGATAACGTCATGATTTCAAGGCTTGACATCGAGGATCTTCTTTGTCAAGTTGCGCATGTAGACGTTGGGTAGACTTCCCATGCAGTCTTCTGTCAAATGCGATCCTTGTCAGGATAGACTGACAGTCTGCCTCTGCGCTTTTTCCTTTCCTGACCTTCTATTTATGGAAGGAGACGACGTTCAAATACCGTCAACTACCTCAATAACGTATCTCTCGAGATTGGGTAAGGCCTGATCAACTCTGCCCCTGTAGGACATGGCGGTCTCCCTTTGGATGTCTACTGCTTCACTGGACTACTGCGGGGGGGACCCAGATGGCAGGTGTGGATGAGGATCTGACAAGGAGGGTGAAGGTGCCAACACTGTGAAGGTGAGATGGGGGGTGCTTATGTGGAAGTGATATAGAGGCAGGGGACAACGAATGGAAAAATGCGCTGAGGTGGAGGTGACTGGGAGAGAGAGACAAATGGCAGGAGGTGAGAGGACGATGCCCTGAGGAGGGGCCATGTGGACGGACGTGGAAAAATACGTGGGCTTTGAGGTGAGAGATATAAGAGGAAGAGAAGCGGGGGGCCATGTCACCAGCCGATGAGGTGATGTGCCCCGGGAAGGTGACAAGGAAGCCGTAATGCGAAGGGTCAGAGAGAAGGGACATGACACTTGGGAGAGCAGAGGACATGCTTCTTATGACAGAGTAACGTGGAAGGGAGAAGGACAGGTGTCGAAAGGAAAGAGGGAGCGAAGGGGAAAGGGATATACCAAGAGGGTGAGTGGAGGATAGATGGCAAGGGAAGAAGGATGCGATAAGTGGTTTGGGAGAAATGGGGGTCAACACAAGGAGGAGGTAGCACGATAGCAGGGGGGCCTACACTGAAAAATGCCTCATTCCAGAGCCCCCCCTCTCGCTAAAGGCATAATGCCGAGGGGGGTCCAGAATTGGATGTGGGCCACAGATCAAATCACTTTAATCCCAGCTGCTTAAACTTTCGCATTGAATCCTGGAACCCCCCCCACCCCCTCATTAATGGAAGAACAATGGAGGGGGTCTAGAATTGGATCTCGTCCATAGATCTGGGTGTGTGGATCATGACCGCCCAGATCCATGCCCTTTTTAAATCAAATGCACCCGAGTGTCATCCCTGGATGGACGACTGAGATCCATATTTAGATGTGGGATCCCTTCTGGCCTGGACCCTCCTCCATGCGTCCTACGATTGGATGACCCAGATTAAATCATGGAATATGGGCATTATCTCTTGCGCTAAACCTTGTGCGGCTCTGTTTTTGGCAATTTCCCGATGATCGTTGATCTTCCATGTTGATGGATCCTCGCCGTTGAAAGGCAATCTTTGCCCGCTCGCTTGATTTTAATACCAACATGGAATTTTTTGAGTATGTTCTTTCGCGCTCATGGCTGCAGCCTTGGAGAAACTGTATTTGATGGGATTTTAAGCCCCACTTCTTCGCATTTAACACCAAGGGCCCGAAACTAGAGAGAAACAACACCCTTGCAATAATTTGTGCTAACAACGATTTTCAAAGTAGTGAAGATGATTACGCCATTGGTGGACACTCTTTCTCGAGTGATAAATTAAAAATCAAACTCATCCATGACAATGTAGTGTTTTTGAATGGCCCAATCTCTCATCCATGATGTACCTTTGAATAAAATGATGGATCTTTTTCCAACCTTTTATGGATTCTTGATAGATGAAGATTACCAATTGAGTGAAGTGTTTTGAAAGCCTTTCTGCAAAATAAAATATTCCCAATGCGATAATCATATCTTGTATTTGGTGGATATCATGGACCCCATCAAATATGAATTTTTCATGCTCTTATTCATTGAAAAATATGTCTTCCTTTTATTCAAGGCATACATGTAGTACATGCTTTTCAAACAATTCTTTTGACAACATTCATTTGAAATCAATTCACTTATGGAAATTGATTTAGTGAGAAATTCTTTCCTATACCTTGTATAACTAGAATGATTTGGATTGATATAAAAGGTCTAAGCATGGTCCTAGACACAATGTTTCTTTGCAATGTCTCCACTATTTCATCATCCTCACTATAATGATTTTCCTTATCACCACAAGGAGTATCAAGCAAAACATTGTCAGGAGACTGAACTAGAGAATGTCGATCACCTTGATTTGTTGCAGCTGAATGATTGAGAACATCATCATCAACATAATAATTTGGAGGAAAATCATCATCAACATTGTGTCCACCATTGACATAATCATCTTAATTGCTTTCAAAATCCCCACTTGAGTGAAAATTTTCACCATCTTTCTTATTGCCTTGAAAACCTTCATCAATATCTTGAAAATCCTCACTTGGAAGAAAATCAACATCAACATTGTCTTTTCCAAACATGGAGAGTGTATGCCAGATAGAGACACAATACATATTCCAAATATTTTTTCAAGGAGGGAAAACTACAACTTGTACAAAGGATAAGCTGAAGGTGTTGAAGGAAATGGTAATTTTATTACATATGCATATTTTACAAGAATATGGAAGAAACAATTTAATAATGTATGTATTCCTAAGAATTCAAGTATGGGGATTTGTAGTACATGTGCTACTCTTAAATCAATAAGAGATAAATCTGAAGGGGCAAAAAGAGGTATGTATTTATTATTTTTTTTTTTTTTTAAATTGAATAGTTATCAACTATGAAAACATGCGATCAATATTTTCATTTTATGTGATGTGCAGATTCCATAATCAAAGCACTTCAAGAACATTAGAATCAATAATCAAGTGAAATACAAAATTTGTACAAACATCGGAATAAGTTTTATGATGCTCCAAACAAATATTTAGGTATGATAATTAATGGCATGGACCAACATAAAACACTTCTACCACATTTTGTCCGTACACCCAAAAATTTACAAGAAGAGAATTTCATTCAATTTCACTTGGTTGGTTGTATGGTTTTCAATGGAAAAATGTGTCCAAGGGTTTACTTCACAACTTCAAATATTCATAATGATGCAAATATGACCATCACCATAATTCATCATGTGCTCACTCACTGGTCTGGAAATCTTCCTCAAGTTCTCCATCTACAATTGGACAACACTAGTCATCAAAATAAAAATCAAATTGTGTTTGGATATCTAAGCATGCTTGTTGAAATGAGAATATTTCAAATGGTGAAAGTTGGTTTCCTTCTTGTTGGACACACTCATGATCATATTAATCAAATGTTCAGTCATTTTTTAGTAACATTGAAGAGGAAAAATGTTGGAAGTCTACCATCATTTATTGAATGTATTAAGAAAGCATACATTCCAGAGCCCGCTTTTCATATATTAGAAGAAAATGTTGACATGCAGAGATTTATTCAGGGATCACATCATGAAGAAACATGTATTGAGCAACTTAATGACATTATCTTCCAACATTAATTTTGTTTCCAAAAATTTGATGGGAAAACACTTATATGGGGAAAGCAGTATTCAACTACTACAGAAAGGGGCCCTATTGATGGGTGTAAGTGACACACTGCCAACTGGAAGGTCAAATCCGGACCGGGGTTGTCTAAATAACCCAAGACATTTGGAGTGAGATGACCCGACGGGTTTAACAGCTCTGCTGGCCGACTAAAATCCTAAAATGAAAAAAATAAAGGAAACTAATCTAAAATAAACTACGATACTATGTACATGAATTTAATTATTTACAAGTGTTAAAACAAAAACATGATCATGTGATTATGAATAGGGTATTTACAGTTTGCAAGTTTTTGGTGGATGTCTTGCGAAATCAATGTTTTTTGCAATTATTTATGTAGTAGATAAAGAAAGCACATACATTTTATATTTTCTGTTTAATAATTTAAAATCTAAGAACTCACACATACTAATAAGACGTAATTTGAAACAAGAACAAAATAACAGTCAAAGCCAATTTAAACTATTCCTATTTCATTAATAAATAAACTAATAACATAAATAGAATATGAGTAAAAATAACCTGAGATTAATCAACTAATGAGTTTATGTCTCCGCGCAATTCAAACTCCCAGATGTCTTGCTTGTGAGAAAAACCTATAACAGGCTTGTGCTAACGTTCCCAGAATAAACTCAAAGGTATTTTTTGGAGCAAAAATATAAGAGCAGAGTAATAAACATATAGATCCAGTGATCTTGTAACGATGAATAATTATAGAAAAATAAATTTAATATAAAGCATTCATGTAATACATCACTTAACATCAAGCATAAATCAATGATATTTAAATGAAATAATGATCACAGATGTAATATATGAACAACAAATTACAGACAGAATTTGAAGTGATGAATAAAATGAAATATCATATGTTGATAAGACTAAAGCTGTATAAAATATTCACATTCCATAATATAAAAGAAAAAACGTAATGGGAAAGCGCCACGCTGGTCTAAAGCTGAGGAGTGAACAACTTGTCCATACAGTCTTGAAAGTTACATGTCCATAATGCGTCCAAATCAAAGATGTTTGTACTAGCAAGAGTGAACAATATTTAAACTATTTCGGGATCCAAATGCTCATATCATACAAAATAGAGTTGAATCCCCCAAAATCAAATAATATTACAAAAATAGTGAACTTGAAACCACTCATACATGAGTTGGTTTGTTCAAAACTAAACCAAAGTTTTATAAAACATAAAAAAGGGAGAAACTATTGAACATTTGAGCGTATAATTCAAAGTGTTTGTTCCATGCAATCAACATCATAATCTTCCATTTCCTGTGAATAACAAAACCGATTTGATATATTAGAAAAACAATTACTAACCACTAATTATTATTCAAAAGAGACTCACTATAGAATCATAGATTCTGTAGCTAGTCTTATTTTTAGAAAATGAAATCAAAATTTAAATCTACCTATTTTGACTTTGATAGCAGAATTTAATGAAATAAAAAACAAAAATCGTTTTACCATTAAAAATTAGCCAAAGAGGGATCTCACAGTTCGGAATTTATAATTGCTTTGAAACTGGTTGTGTTCTTAATGATTATATTTTCATCCCTCTTGAATTGTTTATTTTCCCTCTCTTTGTGTGTCTTCAGGTCAAGGTTCTCTTGTTTCAACAGAGCATTCTGAGAAGCCAAGATTTTAATTCAGGACTGTAAGAGCGGAACATCTATATAGTAACGCTCTATCCAGTCGAGGCAACTATCATAGTGCACCGGGGAAATGGTAGATCGACGTGGGACACAATCGACAAGCGGTGCTTCATTTTTACTTGTGGTTCATTACATATCATGCTCGATACCAAAAAATCCTTCTTTACCCTTAAGACATAGGGGAAAATTGGTCACGAAATCATACTGTTTAACATGGGTAATAACCTCTCTCCTGGAACACTGATTTTTTGGGTCTTCACAAGCCAAGAAATCCTCTATATCACGATCTAAACATCAATCATTGATCTCGATCGGATTGATTGAGCTCATATGATTACCTTTTTGATTTCTTAGTTTTCTAGAAATCAAATGACCAACATTCTTATTCCTAAAACTTAAATCCGTGCTCTGTAGTTTCTTTCCTTTACGGAAATTCTTGACAATAGGATTATCATTAATGTTTAAACTAGAATTGTTCATAGTCAGAGGAGGATCCTTTTCTTTTAATTCGATAATCACTTATTCCAGAGATATTCCAGGTGAAAACCCACATGGTAATTCTTTATCCACAAGGGTTTCATTATCAACAAAAACTGGTCCAATAAATTCTAGTCCATCAATTGAATTAATGAACTGGCTTTCAGCTACTGGTCTATCTGAGTTAGGGTTTTTAGTTAAAATAGGGTTGGATGTAGCATCGGCCTGGGTGAAGCCATTTATTATCAAAAAGGTTTCCCAATTGTCACCTATCTTTGACAGGTGATAAACCAACAAGATTTTAATGAGTCCATGGTGAAACATACTCGAATTAATACCCTGTCGCTTATAACACTTGGACATTTTGTGAAGACTCATCAACAGGTAAAAAGGCATATCCAACTCAAACCCTATGAAATTCATAAGCAAACGAATGTGGTACAAAAAAACCAACCCATATTGGCCTTCACATATAACAAACTTCTTCAGAATTAACAGGAGACTATGCCATCTAGGTTTTAACAGAGCGATAGGAATACCTTTTATACAACAAGTCGTCTTATGGGAAGCCATGAATAAACTCCATGGGAAATCTTATATCTTAGCATTCTTAAACCACCTCTCACCTTTAGATGGGAATCATGTCACCTTGCTCATGAAATCCGCTGTTAATTCCAACTGTATATCCCCTATCTTGGCCTTAAAACTGTCGAAATTCTTTGCAAATGCTTTAGTGACCCAGAGGTTGTAGCCTTCAAAATTTTTAAGGAACACATCCCACCCATGTGCCTTTAGGTCATCAATAACGTCATCATGGGATATAAAATCTTGGTATCCATTCATCTCGATACGAATGACAGGTGCCATGACCACTGTGATAAGGATACAACAGAAATCACCAGGGCTAGGTTTAGGTTCCCAACGGATGAGAAACAAAGACGGGTCTAAACACGATGTAATAGAACGAAAATCATAGAGTCTGAGGGATATCATAACTCAGACAAGATAATTAGGGAAAATGAAAACCAGAAGGTTTGTAAGACTCCAAGCCATTTCTCACAATAAGTGCCAAACCATATAGGGTACAAAACCCTATACACATCATGAATGGTCTCATTAATGTTTCGAGCTAGCAAGGTAAGACAAAAATGTTAGTACAACATGCATGTACTCATTTGCATGAATGATGATACGACAATTGAACTCATGAGAATAGTATCAACAATTAACCAAAGTTCTTGTGCATTCAAAAATCTCCACAACGAACTATAGAACCAATGAATTCATAATAACCATAATACACAAATTTCGATAGTGGATTAATCAACCATTTCATAAGATTTGAATTTTAATGATATATGGGTGACTTTTAAAACAATATTTAATAGGTAAAAAGATTATGAAACCAAGCTAAGTTTTATGTTTAAATTCATGCTTACATTCATGAATTAAAAATAAAACAAATGAAAAATGCAAACGACAAAAACTCAATAAGGTAAACTTAACCCGATCATCGCCTCGAAACTTAGAAACATAAACATTTATAAATAGAAGGTGATGGAAGCTACAAAAAGGTATGATCTTATGAGGGGACTTTGATTAAGAATCAAAATTATTGTTGGCTTCCAACAATGGCGACAATCTGGGTGAAGCAGTTATCTATGCATCACCATAAAATGCATGTTAGGGTGAATCAGATGAAATGAATTTTTCAGAAATAGTTAACAATAATTCAAGCATACTGATCATAACTCAGAAAATAACGTAGCTTAGCATTAGATGTATTTCTATCTAAAAAACAATTTCGTCGGTTATCCAACTTAGATTACAAGTGTAGCGATGGTTTATGAAGTTGACTTCAATACTGTTGATAGGGACATTGTTGCCATCAGGCATCCATAGCCTCGGTAGAGATGTCATTTGACCCACTCTAGTACCTCTATCCTATCCAAGAGTCATTCAAACATGATACGGGACATCTTTTCACTTTGATCAAATTGAAAACAGACTTGAGGATCTTCTTGAACCCGACATTGCTTTGCTACCAGTAGGTCTATTCAGTGGCCTGATGAGATTGCCTTGGTATCATGCATGCATTTACCCGCTACCAACAGACCTGTTTAGTGTCCCGATGGGTTTACATACAATTCCCACACATTACCATGCTTTAAATCCTCTAGAATTTGTTTATAGTTTGCAGAACTTAATGATATTCAAGAAGGTGGGGTGATATTGAAAATCTTGTGGTTTAGAATGAAAAAAATTGATCTTTCACCAATTAATCTTCTGTTTTGATGACCCTCATAATGACTTGGACACTTAGATTTTGGTTAGGAAATCATCTTGAGGACGGGAAGGTAAAGTTGAGTTGTTTTTCTCAAAATAGGGACATCGTTAGAAGTTTATTAATGACAATCATGTATACTTGTAATTTCAATGAGATACCAGAAAAACTGATTTGAACAGAAAACCACTTCTATTGATCTAATTTTTAGCACTTACCGCTCAGGTTCTTGGAAAGTAATCAACTACTGCTAACGAATGAAAATTCTGATTCCCCTTCCATAAATGAGATGGTGACATAGACATAATTATTCAGAAAACACATCAAACCCAAGAAAAATGAAAAGAACCAAAATAAAAAACATAAAAGAAAATTAAAAAAAAAATATTTACAAAAGAACGGAACAAAAATCATCAGGTGAAATATTTCTTGAGAGTCTGGCCATTCATTGGGAAAGTGTCTGGTTGTCCCTCCAAATTATGCATATAGAAAGAGCTCGGTCACAATTTTTCAGAAATTACAAATGGTCCCAACCACGGATTCTGGAACTTGTTGTGTTCCCCCTTACCCTCGTGAGATTTATCCCACTTAAGAACTAGATCTCCTACATCAAAATTCCTATCTGAAGAATAATTTGAATAAAACTAGATTTTTACAATTTGCTGATGCTGATCCAGTTTCTGCTTTGCTTGTGTTCTTACTTCCTCCAGTTTTAATAAGGCATTTATTTGATTTTCTAGAGGAGGTCACTCCTCTTCTTGAACTTTCTGCAACAATTGCAGAGAAGGAAGTAAAACATGCAGAGGGAGAATTTCTTCTCTTCCGTAGACGAGGAAGAAAGGGGAATTACCAATAGAGGCTTTTGGGGTCACCCTATCATCCCAAAGCACATTATATAGTGCATTGTGCCAGTTCTTGTGATTTTATGAAACTGTCATTTTAATAATCTTGATTAAATTTTAATTTGTTGATTTTGCTAAGCCATTTCCTTGAGGGTAGTAGCTTGCAGAATAATTCAGTTTAATCCCTTTTTCCAAAGAAAAAATGTTCATATCAGGGGATGAAAAGTAAGAGGTGTTATCAAAAACCAAATATTCAGGAATGTTGAATCAAGTGATGATATGAGATCTCATGAAGGATACTACCTGATTTGTGTTCACCACTTTTAAAGGTATAGCTTCAGACCATATAGTAAAATAATCCGTTGATGTAAGGATATACCTGTGTTGCTGTGAAGAATAGAGTTTAATTGGTCCTATGATGTCAAGAACCCATTGCTGAAAGGGGGCATCTATAGCAACAGGATGCAAAGGGAATGCTTCCTTTTTCACCCGTCCTGCAACCTTTTGGCAGATTATGCATTTACGACACAACGCATGGGCATATTTAAAGAAGGTAGGACAATAGTACCCAACTCTTAGCACTTTGTGGGCAGTGTTATCCCCACCGAAGTTACCACTAGCTTCACCTGCATGAAGTTCAGATAGCACTTGTTCTGACTCTTCCTTCTGCAAACAACACATAAGAACACCCTCGAAGTTATTTAGAAATAATACATCATTTATTAACTGGAAAGATGCAGACTTAAGCCTAAGTGCTCTTTTGTTTTTAGGATCGAGATTGCGGGCAGAAGATCCATGTGTAAAATAAAATTTAATGTTCTCATACCAAGAATTGGTAGTAACTTGTGCACAACTGATCTGTTTTTCGTTAGGCTGATTCACAGTTGAGGTGTTTATTTGAATTTATTGTTCTTCAACTGAATCAAAAACTAGATTACACATGCCTTAACCTCTAATAATTTGTGCAAGGGTTATTTCAAGATTATATTCCTGTAAGGAAGTCGCCCAATTTTCCCTTTTCTCACCCAACTCTTTTTGTACTAACATGTTTCTCACAGCAGGGTAAGGAACAATAACCTTGGTTTTGGATTTCAACAGGTATGACCGGAAGTGTTTTACTGCTTTGAAAAAAACATATGATTGTTGGTATACTGTTGGGTAGTTAAGCTCTACTCCTTTGAAAGATGATATCATGAAGGAAATGGGTATCTCATTGCTTTCAACATTTTTCTGTGTTAACACAACAATATAAGATCGGTCAGAAGAAAAGGTGTAAAGAGTGCAATCCTGAGAAAAATCGAGGCTCATCAAGGAAGGGGCCTCTATTATTGGTTTTCTAATTGAGTCAAAAGCCTGACTTTCTTGTGGTCCCCAACGATACAAACCATCTTTTTTAATTAAATTCTGTAATCGTCTTACCATTTCCAAGAAACTTGGGACAAACCTTCTGACAAAATTAATCTTTCCCCAAAAGGACTGCATAGAGTTTTTGGAAGAAGGAGGGGGGAGTTTAGAAATAGCTTGGGTTATTTTAGGATCAATAATAATTCCATCCTTAGAAACTATGAACCCAAGCAGTTTACCTTTCTCCACTACAAAGACCGATTTCTTAGGGTTGAGAGATATGCCAAACTTGCGACATCGTTCTAGGACAACCCTGAGGTGAGACAAGTGATCTTTCTTATTTTTAGAGAAGACGGTGACATCATCAAGGTAGACCATGAATGATTGGTTAATGAGGCCATGGAAAGCAATATCCATTGTGTTATCACTCCAAGAAACTCCTTAGGGTTTTAGACTAAGGATGCTTGGTAACTTAAAATAATGTGTAGGTATGCTTGGAACAACGGAATTACTTCAATAATTAATGTGACAAACAACTCATCATACATTCAAATGAAACAGTGCTTTTAGAAAACAATGATCAGATCAAGTAATTTCAAAGGTGAGGATGAAGAATACTAATCTTGATTTCCAAATACAACTGGGTGTAGGGCTTAATACAAGATAGAAAGAAAATCCTTCACTACAAATCTATGAGCTCAATAAAGAGATAATAGTCTTTATAAGCTAAAATAAACTGAAATGAAGTACAGAAAAGGAAGCATGGATATTTCTGATATTGAAAACGAAAGGAGACTGCAATTTTATTATATCAGAAGAGTCTATACAGTAGCACAAAAATGTATCCCAGTTTGAACCCTTGTCTCTTAGAAAAGCTAGGCATTTATAGCCCTTTACAATCAGTTTTCATATCCTAAAACAATGGATCTGATATTCTAAAAATAGAAAGTCAAAACTGATTTACAAAAGATAAGGATAGATCCTCAAGATGAGGTCAATCCATATCTAAGAGTAGTAGATTGTTGATAAAGTACATTTTTAGCCTCCCAAGGCAGTTTGATTTGGTCCTCCAAAGATAAAATTCGAATTTGGTGAAGTGTACAAAAACCCTGATATTCTGCCTTTGAAAAAGATGCCAAATGTAGTTGAAAAACCTCTTTTTGACCTTATCCCTCAAAACTAGCCTTTGAATTAGACTTGATAATTCAACACCTGTCCATTTGAAGTGGTTTCAAACCATTCAAACTCAAAAAATCCCGATCTGGGAAAAAATTCGGTTATTCTAGTCGTGAGAGGCTTTCACCAGCTAATTTACCCAAAAATCCGCTCCTTAGTTGGTGAAAGGCAGAGCTTTCACCAGCTAACTAGCAAAATTCAAGACGGGTTAGCTGGTGAAAGCGCAAATGTTTGTAAAATCAAATTTCTCAGTCATGGAGAGTCCGTTTTGCATGCTTGAATAGTCGATCGACATCTACAAATCCTAATATTTCCAATGGTGCTTTCAAATATGCATTTGGAGCTTGGGAAGCTAGTCAAAGTTTCCCTACAAGATTAGGCATCATTCTTTAAAAAATGCCAGTGTATTTTTGATCGCTAACATCTGGCTCCAACTGGGATGGGGACCTCCCTGCGAGGTCTCCAAGAACCTGGAAGACCTTGTGCCTTTAGTATTGGGCATGGAGTCATTCAGACTTTACAATTTATCATCTGGCTATTTTCCAAAGTTTGTTGTTGTCTTTCCCAATCTTCTTTATCTGTAGCATGTCTTCTTCAAACTTCCCTGGAAATGTTGTTTGCACCTTGTGAACCAATGTCCATCTTTGCTTCGATCTCCATATTAATGCAAGTTGTTCAGTCATGTCATTGCCCTGAAAGGACTCTGGAAGAAGTTTTCAGAAGATAACTGATCCATATTGAATTAGAAGACTGAGCCAGCCACCTAAGTCCTCTAAAATAAAATGTACCAAAACCCAATATATATTGCCACAAATCTGGATATTGGCTGCCTAGCCATGATGAATATAGATATCAGAGATCTTCTTTCTCCTATAATCCCATGGCTCAAAACCTTGTCTTTGTCAATTATCTCCACCTGTTTCATTAAATCTTGCACATAGATACCCGCCTCCCATAATAGACCATTTTTAATATGTCTGTCTGTCAGTCCTATGTTGTTGTTGCTTAAAGGACCTATTCTATCCTGCCATTCGACAACAATGCTATCAACTCCACTCTTTAGTGCTTGTTCTGGCCCTTTGCAAGTAAAATCGGCAGAGGTTTCCAAAATAGTTTTATTTTGACAAACAGGTTCTGCAGGATTTAACTGCATGCTATGAGAAATATTGAAGTTAACGTCTTGAGTGGATAGATAACCACCAGTTTTGTCCATGCATACTTTAGCATCCTTTAAGTAGTTCACATGTGTTTGCTCAAAATCTGACTTAGAATTTTGATGACAATCTTCAATATGTTCAACCTTGACTCTTTTATTCAAAGCCTGTCTCTCAATCTCTTAAGATTCCATGTGTGCTTTTGCCAAGCAAAAATCTTCACTTTCCTGAACTGGAAATCATTTCTTGCTTCCTTCTCCTTTTAAGGAATAATAGTTGTTGACTCTGCAATGTCTGTTGCATGTAATTTCACAAGTGGCATATCGTGAGCTGAAAATGGCCAATCATTCTCTACCATGGAATGCTTTTGGTGGATCCTTGCCATCAATAATAGAATGATGAGGAAAATCATCTGGCATGTCAACGAAATTCAAACCTCTTGCACTGAGTATTTTGAGAAACTCTTCATGGACAATTGCATTACCTTCTGGGGTGAGGTGTAAACCATCACTCGAATATTTTTGTTTCCAGCCGACAGTTTCCTGCATTCTTGATCACAAATCAATAACCGGAACCCCAGACTCAATTGCGACTTCTATACAAGATTTGGCATAAGTCCCTGTGGTTTCATTAGTTCATTCTGGCAGCTCAACAACATTCTCTCCATAGATAGATCTTGCATACTCCCTGCGGCCATTTTCATCAATGGGAGGAGGTGTGATTAGCCCTACCAACATCAATTCCGAGAAATTGAGGGGGAAGATCTTGTCGAGAAGTAACAGAGCCCATCGTGTATTGTACCCACCATATCCCCACAAAACAATATCGGCCTGACGAGAGTAACAATCATCAAGAGATGATACCCATCCACCCGGCCTAAACGACTATTCAGTGATGGAGTCTCTGAACAGTACAAATTGAGGACGCATCATATCGATGAAGCTTGTCACTGATCGTTTCTCGTTGGACCTTTTTCTTATTGGGAAATTCGATTGGAGATCATCAAATTATATAATCGAACGGGGATTAAATGAGGGAAGGTCCTGGAAAATTAATGTTCCACTTGGAACTGATCTTGTATCCTTTCCCTTTCCTGATCGAATATGCCTCTGGAGCTTCAATTCATTCTCTTTTGTTGCAATTTTATTTCTCAAGTTCTCCAAGTCAATGCCACTAGGTTTAGTTACAGATGAGCCAGGCTTGAAAACATGTTTCTGCCCAATTAAGCCATTGTTGCCAACAACAGGCTTTCGATTATAGAAGGACTGCCGAGGTGGACCCTCTCCAGACACCATAGAAGTCGCCCCACGGACTTGCACAACACTTGACATGGTTCTACGAATTGCAACTAACTACTTCTGCATCATAGCCATTTGATTCTGCATCCCTGGGGTTTGTTGTGATGTTGTTGTAGCCACCTGTGAAGAAGTTGCAAGTGATTGGATTATAGAAGTCCCACTTGTATTTTCCCTTGATGATCCATCTTTCTCCCTTTGATCCACTTTCCAGCTTTGTTCTTGACCCTCACTGTCACTATCTCTATCAGAGAATCTAATCACAAGGTTATTGTCTTTCTCTTCTGCTGCGAGAGATCTAGCAGCGGGATGTAGATCTTGTAAACTGGATAAGAAGACATCCTTTTCCTTACGTCCACATTGTGTACAATGATATCATGACATATTATTTCGATCCAATGCAGATAGTCAATATAGATCCAAAATAATAGAAGATGATCCTAAATTAAGATCAATCTCATATTCTTTAAGAGTCTTCATCTTTCTCGACCTCTGATGTGTGCAGGTAGCCTTCCAAGGCTCGTAGATGTACTTTGATCATGATAGAATCGATTTTTCTATCTTTGGCAAAAACAACTGATTCTGTGCCCCAAAAATAGGTATCTAATCTGACTTTGAAACCTCTTCAAACATCTTTTTTTATCAAATCTGGATCTTGAATTTGATGTGTAAATTCAATATGCATCTTTAGAAACTATTTTCAGGATGTTTGGTTGAGAAAAACTTTGATTTGGGCAAAAATACACCTTCGTTGGCCAGTCTCAGGTTTCATCAGCTATTTCGCCTTAAGATTTGCTAGTTAGATGGTGAAAGATCTGCTTTATATCAGCCAACTAGTTATAATTCTGCCTTTTGCGCTGGTGAAAGTTATGTTTTGTTCGAGAAGGAAACCTTTCATGATCAAATCAAATTTATTGTTTGCATTAACAATGCTGCAACCCATACCATCGTTGGGAAATTGATGTTCTTGATCTTTGATTTTGGTAAGTCACTTGTCAGCAAAGTAGTGAGTTGGTTGATAGTGCTACTATTTGATTTATGAGTAAGATGGTTTAGAATCCTTGCAACAATTTCTTTTCCACTTGGACTATCTTAACCATATCAGTGTAGGTACAACATCTGCACTTTCAACATATGCAAAAATATCTTCACTGTGATTACAGAGGTTCCTAATAACAATTGCAGAGTCTTCCTTTTCTTTTGAAGATCTAATTTCCAGAATCTAGACAAGAGGAGGTATACCACCTGCAACAGTAATTGCCCACTTGCTTTCATCATCATCATAGCCAAAGTCATCTTTAGTTCCTCCTGCACTTTTACCCTCAGATGTTCCATCATAGTTGCTTCTTAGAGAAAAACGTTGCTTGATATATTTCCCAAATGGTGCATTCACTCCTGGATAGTCAATCAGGACCACACTGTGGGTGGATGTTTCTGAAGGAAAAGTTGCTCTAGCACTTGTAGATAGAATGAAGAAAACACAAATGGCAATGTTTGAAAAATAGAATGGAGTTGAGCCCATTGTTATCTCCAATTGAAATACCACCAAGAGGATAAACCAAAATATTATTCCTGCGCAGTTCTGTTCTTATAATTTTGACATAAATTATTCTCTCTTTTTCCTCCACCATACGACAGTTGCCCTTGAGGTTGCTGAATTTTTAATTCTTTAAGCACCAAACCCATGCCATTATAACTTTGGGAAATTAGTGCTATTATTTAACCCTATATATCTATGTACTCTGTGAAATTATGAAGCTTTATGATCTTTGTGACTGCTCTCCAAGGTTCTCTGCATCTTTAGAAACCAACCTCGAAAGAATTGGTTGAGAAAAAGTCAAATCTAGGCAAAAATACAACCTTGCTGCCATGTAACAGGTTTCACCAGCTAATTTTCCCTGAATCTGCCCCTTTAGTTAGTGAAAAGGAAAACTTTCAACAACTAACTAGTGGATTTCAAAACCAATAAGCTGGTGAAAACCCAAAAAAACTGCCTTGGGAAGAAATCAAATTTCTCTGAATCTGCAATAAACACTTGAGAGATTGATGGATGATTCGAGGTTGACTGAGTAATCGTAGCATGGAGGGATGATCCAGATCAAGCCCTTAAGCGTGAAAAGGGAGTCTCTTTGCTTAATTGAGAAAACTAAAAGTAATCTACTTTCTCAAAGAAAGAGCTTATTCTTCTATCAATCCCTACACTAACCAATAGAGGCAGATTGATCAAGTACAACTAAATTTCCAAAGCAGCCAAGAAAGTAATTGACTTGCTAATATCATGTTTGATCTTTTCCCAAAAGATAAAAGAAACCATAGATCGTGGTAATGCAATTTGAAAAGATGACAAGAACAACCTTCATCTGACATAAATATTTTTTGGATTTATGATGCTCATAGACTCCAAATAGTCATCAAAAGGGTCATCAAATTCACAAAGAAATACCTCTTTGGACTGTTGATCCAATTGTAAATTGAAAAGATGTTGAAGGCCGCTTTTACTAATCTCACTGTTGAATGCAGGCTGCTTGAGATCTGGACCCTTTTGCTTATCATATTCCTCTTCATGTCTGCTGCAAACCGCCTTTGTCTGCAAATCTGGAAAATGTGGGTTGTCTTCAACATATACTGCAGATGCAATACTTTCACTTACTTATTGGTCAATCTGCTCATCACCTTTCAAGTATTCAAAGGGAACAATTTGATCTTCATAACAATCTAATATAGTGGATGCATTTGGTGTACTATTTAAATCATGTATACTATGGCCATCATCCTGAAGACCACCCATCTCTTGATCATGGTGAGAGATATCTTCTGCTGCAGCAAAATCTTCATCAGTATTTGGATATTTATTCAATAAATAAAACTCATGACAACATTGAGGATAGAGAAGGTCATATGGAAAATGGTCTTTACAAAACACATGGAAGGAAACATGAAAATCAGCCAAAGATCTAACACTTGCACTTGGAAGAGACCGACACCAGTCAAGAGCAATCCCTTCTAATGAAAACTTGAAAAACTTAATTTGAACATCCTCATGTACAATTTTAAGCCGGACAATAAAGTCATGGAAATCCAACAAATGTTCAACTGACACTTCCCACTTCTCTCCACGAAATATGGGAATACTACGTTCCCATTCATCTCTAGTAGGTACTGGATGAGGGTAACCAGAAATACTTGAAAAATCACAGAATGCATACCTCTTTGCTAAGATCCTGTTCATGTCATACCAGTGGAGTCACCAAAAATTTTCTGAGCAATGTAGTCGCCACTGAATTTGTCCTTCATGGATTCGCCAGATAGATAATTACAACTGAAATAATGTCCAGGCTTTGTCTATCATCAAAGATGGATCTATGTCGTCTTCCAAGGAAGCTGAGCTTCGATATCCTCTCCCCGACAACGACGCCAATTTGTTATCACTCCAAGAAACTCCTTAGGGTTATAGACTAAGGATGCTTGGTAACTTAAAATAATGTGTAGGTATGCTTGGAACAATGGGAATACTTCAATAATTAATGTGACAAACAACGCATCATACATTCAAATGAAACAGTGCTTTCAGAAAATAATGATCAGATCAAGTAATTTCAAAGGAGAGGATGAAGAATACTAATCTTGATTGCCAAATACAACTGGGTGTAGGGCTTAATACAAGATAGAAAGAAAATCCTTCACTTCAAATCTATGAGCTCAATAAAGAGATAACAGTCTTTATAAGCTAAAATAAACTGAAATGAAGTACAGAAAAGGAAGCATGGATATTTCTGATATTGAAAACGAAAGGAGACTATAATTTTATTATATCATAAGAGTCTATATAGTAGCACAAAAATGTATCCCAGTTTGAACCCTTGTCTCTTAGAAAAGCTAGGCATTTATAGCCTTTTACAATCAGTTTTCAGATCCTAAAACAATGGATCTGATATTCTAAAAATAGAAAGTCAAAACTGATTTACAAAAGATAAGGAGAGATCCTCAAGATGAGGTCAATCCATATCTAAGAGTAGTATATTGCTGATGAAGTGTAGTTTTAGCCTCCCAAGGCTGTTTGATTTGGTCCTCCAAAGATAAAATTAGAATTTGGTGAAGTGTACAAAAACCCTGATATTCTGCCTTTGAAAAAGATGCCAAATGTAGTTGAAAAACCTCTTTTTGACCTTATCCCTCAAAACTAGCCTTTGAATTAGACTTGATAATTCAACACATGTCCATTTGAAGTGGTTTCAAACCATTCAAACTCAAAAAATCCTGATCTGGGAAAAAATTTGGTTATTCTGGCCGTGATAGGCTTTCACCAGCTAATTTACCCGAAAATCCGCTCCTTAGCTAGTGAAAGGCGGAGCTTTCACCAGCTAACTAGCAAAATTCAAGACGGGTTAGCTGGTGAAAGCGCAGATTTTTTTAAAATTAAATTTCTCAGTCATGGAGAGTTTGTTTTGCATGCTTGAATAGTCAATCAACATCTACAAATCCTAATATTTCCAATGGTGATTTCAAATCTGCATTTGGAGCTCGGGAATCTAGTCAAATTTTCCCTACAAGATTAGGCATCATTCTTTAAAAAATGCCAGTGTATTTTTGATCGCTAACATCTGGCTCCAACTGGGATGGAGACCTCCCTGCGAGGTCTCCAAGAACCTGGCAGACCCTGTGCCTTTAGTATTGGGCATGGAGTCATTCAGCCTTTACAATTTATCATCTGGCTATTTTCCAAAGTTTGTTGTTGTCTTTCCCAATCTTCTTTATCTGTAGCATGTCTTCTTCAAACTTCCCTGGAAATGTTGTTTGCACCTTGTGAACCAATGTCCATCTCTGTTTCGATCTCCATATTAATGCAAGTTGTTCAGTCATGTCATTTCCCTGAAAGGACTCTGGAAGAAGTTTTCAGAAGATAACTGATCCATATTGAATTAGAAGACTGAGCCAGCCACCTAGGTCCTCTGAAATAAAATGTACCAAAACCCAGTATATATTGCCACAAATATGGATATTGGCTTCCTAGCCATGATGAATATAGATATCAGAGATATTCTTTCTCCTATAAGCCCATGGCTCAAAACCTTGTCTTTGTCAATTATCTCCTCCTGTTTCATTAAATCTTGCAGATAGATACCCGCATCCCATAATAGACCATTTTTAATATGACTGTCTGTCAGTCCTATGTTGCTGTTTCTTAAAGGACCTCATCTATCCTGCCATTCGACAACAATGCTATCAACTCCACTCTTTAGTGCTTGTTCTGTCCCTTTGCAAGGAAAATCAGCAGAGGTTTCCAAAATAGTTTTATTTTGACAAACAGGTTCTCCAGGATTTAACTGCATGCTATGAGAAATATTGAAGCTAATGTCTTGAGTGGATAGATAACCACCAGTTCTGTCCATGCATACTTTAGCATCCTTTAAGTAGTTCACATGTGTTTGCTCAAAATATGACTTAGAATTTTGATGACAATCTTCAATATGTGCAACCTTGACTCTTTTATTCAAAGCCTGTCTCTCAATCTCTTAAGATTCCATGTGTGCTTTTGCCAAGCAAAAATATTCACTTTCCTGAACTGGAAATCATTTCTTGCTTCCTTCTCCTTTTAAGGAATAATAGTTGTTGACTCTGCAATGCCTGTTGCATGTAATTTCACAAGTGGCATACCGTGAGCTGAAAATGGCCAATCATTCTCTACCATGGAATGCTTTTGGTGGATCCTTGCCATCAATAATAGAATGATGAGGAAAATCATCTGGCATGTAAAAGAAATTCAAACCTCTTGCACTGATTATTTTGAGAAACTCTTCATGGAAAATTGCATTACCTTCTGGGGTGAGGTGTAAACCATCACTCAAATATTTTTGTTTCCAGCCGACAGTTTCCTGCATTCTTGACCACAAATCAATAACCGGAACCCCAGACTCAATTGCGACTTCTATACAAGATTTGGCATAAGTCCCTGTGGTTTCATTAGTTCGTTCTGGCAGCTCAACAACATTCTCTCCATAGATAGCTCTTGCATACTCCCTGCGGCCATTTTCATCAATGGGAGGAGGTGTGATTAGCCCTACCAACATCAAGTCCGAGAAATTGAGGGGGAAGATCTTGTCGAGAAGTAACAGAGCCCATCGTGTATTGTACCCACCGTATCCCCACAAAACAATATCGGCCTGACGAGAGTAACAATCAACAAGAGATGATACCCATCCACCCGGCCTAAACGATTATTCAGTGATGGAGTCTCTGAATAGTACAAATTGAGGACACATCATATCGATGATGCTTATCACTGATCATTTCCCGTTGGACCTTTTTCTTATTGGGAAATTCGATTGGAGATCATCAAATTATATAATCGAATGGGGATTAAACGAGGGAAGGTCCTGAAAAATTAATGTTCCACTTGGAACTGATCTTGTATCATGTCCCTTTCCTGATTGAATATGCCTCTAGAGCTTCAATTCATTCTCTTTTATTGCAATTTTCTTTCTCAAGTTCTCCAAGTCAATTCCACTGGGTTTAGTTACAGATGAGCCAGGCTTGAAAACATGTTTCTACCCAATTAAGCCATTGTGGCCAACAACAGGCTTTCAATTACAGAAGGACTGTCGAGGTGGACCCTCTCTAGACACCATAGAAGTCGCCCCATGGACTTGTACAACACTTGACATGGTTGTACCTATTGCAGCTAACTACTTCTGCATCATAGCCATTTGATTCCGTATCCCTGGGGTTTGTTGTGATGTTGTTGTAGCCACCTGTGAAGAAGCTGCAAGTGATTGTATTATAGAAGTCCCACTTGTATTTTCCCTCGATGGTCCATCTTTCTCCCTTTGATCCACTTTCCAGCTTTGTTCTTGACCCTCACTGTCACTATCTCTATCAGAGAATCTAATCACAATGTTATTGTCTTTCTCTTCTGCTGTGAGAGATCTAGCAGCGGGATGTAGATCTTGTAAACTAGATAAGAAGACATCCTCTTCCTTACGTCCACATTGTGTACAATGATATCATGACATATTATTTCGATCTAATGCAGATAGTCAAAATAGATCCAAAATAATAGAAGATGATCCTAAATTAAGATCAATCTCATATTCTTTAAGAGTCTTCATCTTTCTCGATCTCTGATGTGTGAATATATCCTTCCAACGCTCGTAGATGTACTTTGATCATGATAGAATCTAATTTGCTATCTTTGGCAAAAACAATTGATTCTGTGCCCCAAAAATAGGTGTCTAATCTGACTTTGAAACCTCTTCAAACATCTTTTTTATCAAATTTGGATCTTGAATTTGATGTGTAAATTCAATATGCATCTTTAGAAACTATTTTCAGGATGTTTGGTTGAGAAAAACTTTGATCTGGGAAAAAATACACCTTCGCTGGCCAGTCTCAGGTTTCATCAACTATTTCGCCTTAAGATTTGCTAGTTAGCTGGTGAAAGCTCTGCTTTTCATCAGCTAACTAGTTATAATTCTTCCTTCTGCGCTGGTGAAAGTTATGTTTTGTTCAAGAAGGAAACTTTTCATGATCAAATCAAATTTATTGTTTGCATTAACGATGCTGCAACCCATTCCATTGTTGGGAAATTGATGTTCTTGATCTTTGATTTTGGTAAGTCACTTGTCAGCAAAGCAGTGAGTTGGTTGATAGTGCTGCTATCTGATTTATGAGTAAGATGGTTTAATATCCTTGCAACAATTTCTTTTCCACTTGGACTATCTTAACCATATCAATGCAGGTACAACATCTGCACTTTCAACATATGCACAAATATCTTCACTGTGATTACAGACCTTCCTAATAACAATTGCAGAGTCTTCCTTTGCTTTTGAAGATCCAATTTCCAGAATCTAGACAAGAGGAGGTATACCACCTGCAATAGTAATTGCTCGCTTGCTTTCATCATCATCATAGCCAAAGTCATATTTAGTTTCGCTTGCACTTTTACCCTCAGATGTTCCATCATAGTTGCTTCTTAGTGAAAAACGTTGCTTGATATATTTCCCAAATGGTGCATTCACTCCTGGATAGTCAATCAGGACCACAATGTGGGTGGATGTTTCTGAAGGAAAATTTGCTCTAGCACTTGTAGATAGAATGAAGAAAACACAAATGGCAATGTTTGAAAAATAGAATGGAGTTGAGCCCATTGTTATCTCCAATTGAAATACCACCAAGAGCATAAACCAAAATATTAGTCCTATGCAGTTCTGCTCTTATAATTTTGACATAAATTATTCTCTCTTTTTCCTCCACCATAGGACAGTTGCCCTTGAGGTTGCTGAATTTTTAATTCTTTAAGCTACAAACCCATGCCATTATAAATTTGGGAAATTAGTGCTATTATTTAACCCTATCTATCTGTGTACTCTGTGAAATTATGAAGCTTTATGATCTTTGTGACTGCTCTCCAAGGTTCTCTGCATCTTTAGAAACCAAACTCGAAAGAATTGGTTGAGAAAAAGTCAAATCTGGGAAAAAATACAACCTTGCTACCATGTAACAGGTTTCACCAGCTAATTTTCCCTGAATCCGCCCCTTTAGCTGGTGAAAAGGAAAACTTTCAACAACTAACTAGTGGATTTCAAAACCAATAAGCTGGTGAAAACCCAAAAAAACTGCCTTGGGAAGAAATCAAATTTCTCTGAATCTGCAATAAACACTTGAGAGATTGATGGATGACTCGAGGCTGACTGAGTAACCACAGCATGGAGGGATGATCCAGATCGAGCCCTTAAGCGTGAAAAGGGAGTCTCTTTGCTTAATTAAGAAAACTAAAAGTAATATACTTTCTCAAAGAAAGAGCTTATTCTTCTATCAATCCCTAAACTAACCAGTAGAGGCAGATTGATCAAGTAAAACTAAATTTCCAAAGCAGCCAAGAAAGTAATTGAATTGCTAATATCATGTTTGATCTTTTCCCAAAAGATAAAAGAAACCATAGATCGTGGTAATGCAATTTGAAAAGATGACAAGACCAACCTTCATCTGACATAAATATTTTTGGATTTATGATGCTCATAGACTCCAAATAGTCATCAAAAGGGTCATCAAATTCACAAAGAAATACCTCTTTGGACTGTTGATCCAATTGTAAATTGAAAAGATGTTGAAGGCCGCTTTTACTAATCTCACTTTTGAATGCAGGCTGCTTGAGATCTGGACCCTTTTGCTTATCATCTTCCTCTTCATGTCTGCTGCAAACCGCCTTTGTTTGCAAATCTGGAAAATGTGGGTTGTCTTCAACATATACTGCAGATGCAATACTTTCACTTACTGATTGGTCAATCTGCTCATCACCTTTCAAGTATTCAAAGGGAACAATTTGATCTTCATAAAAATCTAAGATAGTGGATGCATTTGGTGTACTGTTAAAGCATCTATACTATGGCCATCATCCTGAAGACCACCCATCTCTTGATCATGGTGAGAGATATCTTCTGCTGCAGCAAAATCTTCATGAGTATTTGGATCTTTATTCAATAAATAAAACTCATGACAACATTGAGGATAGGGAAGGTCATCTGGAAAATGGTCTTTACAAAACACATGGAAGGCAACATGAAAATCAGCCAAATATCTAACACTTGCACTTGGAAGAGACCGACACCAGTCAAGAGCAATCCCTTCTAATGAAAATTTGAAAATCTTAATTTGAACATCCTCATGTACAATTTTAAGCCGGTCAATAAAGTCATGGAAATCCAACAAATTTTCAACTGACACTTCCCACTTCTCTCCACGAAATATGGGAATACTACGTTCCCATTCATCTCTAGTAGGTACTGGATGAGGGTAACCAGAAATACTTGAAAAATCACATAATGCATACCTCTTTGCTAAGATCCTGTTCATGTCATACCAGTGGAGTCACCAACAATTTTCTGAACAATGGAGTCTCCACTGAATTCGTCCTTCATGGAGTCTCCAGATAGATAATTACAACCGAAATAATGTCCAGGCTTTGTCTATCATCAAATTTGGATCTATGTCGTCTCCCAAGGAAGCTGAGCTTCAATCTCCTCTCCCCGACAACGACGCCAATTTGTTATCACTCCAAGAAACTCCTTAGGGTTGTAGACTAAGGATGCTTGGTAACTTAAAATAATGTGTAGGTATGCTTGGAACAATGGGATTACTTCAATAATTAATGTGACAAACAACGCATCATACATTCAAATGAAAGAGTGCTTTCAGAAAATAATGATCAGATCAAGTAATTTCAAAGGAGAGGATGAAGAATACTAATCTTGATTGCCAAATACAGCTGGGTGTAGGGCTTAATACAAGATAGAAAGAAAATCCTTCACTTCAAATCTATGAGCTCAATAAAGAGATAACAATCTTTATAAGCTAAAATAAACTGAAATGAAGTACAAAAAATGAAGCATGGATATTTCTGATATTGAAAACGAAAGGAGACTGCAATTTTATTATATCATAAGAGTCTATATAGTAGCACAAAAATGTATCCCAGTTTGAACCCTTGTCTCTTAGAAAAGCTAGGCATTTATAGCCTTTTACAATCAGTTTTCAGATCCTAAGACAATGGATCTGATATTCTAAAAATAGAAAGTCAAAACTGATTTACAAAAGATAAGGAGAGATCCTCAAGATGAGGTCAATCCATATCTAAGAGTAGTAGATTGTTGATGAAGTGTAGTTTTAGCCTCCCAAGGCTGTTTGATTTGGTCCTCCAAAGATAAAATTAGAATTTGGTGAAGTGTACAAAAACCCTGATATTCTGCCTTTGAAAAAGATGCCAAATGTAGTTGAAAAACCTCTTTTTGACCTTATCCCTCAAAACTAGCCTTTGAATTAGACTTGATAATTCAACACCTGTCCATTTGAAGTGGTTTCAAACCATTCAAACTCAAAAAATCTCGATCTGGGCAAAAATTTGGTTATTCTGGCCGTGATAGGCTTTCACCAGCTAATTTACCCGAAAATCCGCTCCTTAGCTGGTGAAAGGCGGAGCTTTCACCAGCTAACTAGCAAAATTCAAGACGAGTTAGCTGGTGAAAGCGCAGATTTTTTTTAAATCAAATTTCTCAGTCATGGAGAGTTTGTTTTGCATGCTTGAATAGTCGATCGACATCTACAAATCCTAAGATTTCCAATGGTGATTTCAAATTTGCATTTGGAGCTCAGGAAGCTAGTCAAATTTTCCCTACAAGATTAGGCATCATTCTTTAAAAAATGCCAGTGATTTTTTGATTGCTAACACATTGCACTCTGAAAAGTGGCACCAACGCTTATCATTCCAAAAGGCATTTTCCTGTAGGCATAAGTGCCCCATGGGGTGCGAAAGGTGGTTTTAATATGATCTGAGGGAGACATGAGGACCTGGTTGTATCCCGAAAAACCATCTAGCAGATATAGTATTTTGGAGCCAGACACCTACTACAAAATTTGTTCCATTGGAGGAACATGGTAGTTATCTTTATCAAATGCTCAGTTTAGGTTCTGAAAATCGACACAAAGTCAAATTTCACCACTTTTCTTCCTTACAGGGACTAAATTTGACACCCATTGTGTGTGCCTAACCGGGAAAATTATCTTTGCAGTCAATAATTTGTTTAGTTCTGTTTTAACAGTGGGTTCCAATTTAGGATGCATCTTCCTCAATTTCTATTGAAAAGGCTGAGTCTGGGGCTTCATGGGGATAACATGTTGTATGATGTTAGGGTCGAATGTTTTCAATTCATCACATGTCTAGGCAAAAGCGTCCTTAAATTATTTAAATAACTTTATAAAAGAAGATATTTTTTGCTTGGAACATCCCTTTCCCAGATTAATATTTTGAGGATTATCCGTTGTTCCTAAATTAACCATCTCATAAATCAAAGAAGAACTATTAGTTTTACAATTTACCATCCCTGTAAATTTATCATGCAATTCATAAAATTTCTCTAGGAGATCGAGGATCAGATATTCCCATGAAATTCTGGAGGTTCTCATCATGAGTATCATCATCAATGACTACACCTTGGAAGGTGCCTTCCATATGCAGGAAGTTGATAATATGCTGGTCATCATCGAATACTCTCCAATTTGTAATGTTATATGGGATCAACGGTCTGAACAAAAATTCAATTAAAAACACATTAGGGGAAAGGCCTTCATTGAGAAATAGTTTAGAAGCAACATTGGCCAATAAATCAACTTCTAAATTAATCAACCTAGGAATGGAATTTATGTTGAATGAAGAAAATTTGTGCATTAAAATCCATACCTCTGTTTGGTAGCTTTTCAGATGTGGTGATAAGCAATGTATGGCATTTCTTACCTTCCTAACCATGATTTCTGAGTCACCAAATACTATCAAATTCCACACGTCCATATCCAAATCTTTCTTGAGTCCTTGTAGAAGTGCTTCGTACTCGACCATGTTATTGGTACATTCGAACTCTAATCGACAAGAAATAAAAGTCTTATTACCTGTAGGATCGATGAGTACACAACCAACACCTGCTCCTTCTTTGGATTTAGATCCATCAAAGTATAACAACCATATATGTGCATAGTTGGAAGTACTCGACATACTTGGCAGAGAGAATGTCTGAGTATAGGTTACAACTTCAGATTGTTGCACAGGATCAATGATGGGAGAGATTTCGGTCATGAAATTACCAAAGAAGGAATTCATTCCCTGCGTTTCAAATTTTTGTGGGGTATTCTACCCTATGGACTAATAAGCTAGGGCTCTAAACTTATACGCAGATCACGACCCTTAAGATTTAACTTTTAACCTTCTACCCAAAATCTCAACCCCTTTTCAAGCAAACATGGGAAGAATCGACTCACCTTTTTAACGATGATTGAAGTAGATCCTCCGTTGAGCCTTCTATTTCCTTGCTGCTGCTGCCCC
>ML799198.1:79413-99727 GCA_009831015.1 Picea engelmannii | reverse complement strand
TTCCAGCAGTTAGTAGGCTTGTTGTATCCATAGATGTTGTAGTTAAAGCTGTCTGTAATCAAGGTAAAAGACCCAAATACAAGTTGGGCATTTTGTAACCTGAACCAGTGGCTCTGCCACACCTCTTAATATAATCTCATATCTGTTTTTGTTAAAAAAAAATAAGACATAATTTTAAACAAGAACAAAATAACAGTCAAGGCCAATTTAAACTGTTCCTATTTCATTAATAAATAAACCAATAACATAAATAGAATACGAGTAAAACTAACCTGAGATTAATCAACTAATGAGTTTATGTCTCTGTGCAATTCAAACTCCCAGCTATCTTGCTTGTGAGAAAATCCTGTAACATGCTTGTGTTAACGTTCCCAAAATAAACTCAAAGGTATTTTTTGGAGCAAAGATATAAGAGCAGAGTAATAAACATATAGATCCAATGATCTTGTAATGATGAATACTTATAGTAAAATAAATTTAATATAAAAAATTCATGTAATACATCACTTAACATCAAGCATAAATCAATGATATTTAAATGAAATAATGATCATAGATGTAATATATGAACAACAAATTACAGACAAAATTTGAAGTGCTGAATAAAATGAAATATCATATGCTGATAAGACTAAAGCTGTATAACATATTAACATTCCATAATATAAAAGGCAAAACGTAATGGGAAAGTGCCACACTGGTCTAAAGCCGAGGAGTGAACATCCTATCCATACAGTCTTGAAAGTTACATGTCCATAATGTGTCCAAATCAAAGATGTTTGTACTAGCAAGAGTGAAAAGTATTTAAACTAGTTCAGGATCCAAATGCTCATATCATACAAGATAGAGTTGAATACCCCCAAATCAAATAATATTACAAAAATAGTGAACTGGAAACCACTCATACATGAGTTGGTTTGTTCAAAACTAAACCAAAGTTTTATAAAACATAAAAAAGGGATAAAATAATGAACATTTGAGCGTATAATTCAAAGTGTTTGTTCCATGCAATCAACAACATAATCTTCCATTTCCCATGAATAGAAAAACCGATTTGATATATTAGAAAAACAATTACTAACCACTAATTATTATTCAAAAGAGACTGGCTACATAATCATAGATTTTGTAGCTAGTCTTATTTTTAGCAAATGAAATCAAAATTTAAATCTACCTATTTCGACTTTGATAACATAATTGAATGAAATCAAAACAAAATCATTTTACCATTAAAAATCAGCCAAAGAGGGATCTGACAGTTCGGAATTTATAATTGCTTTGAAACTAGTTTTGTTCTTAATGATTATATTTCCATCCCTCTTGAATCGTTTATTCACTAAAAGACATAAAAAAGGATATTTTTTGGTGTTAAGTTGTGATTGCATCTAATGCTCTTGATTGCAGTATTGACCCTTTAGTCGGTTCTCACTTTGCGTTATAAACCGTTGCCTAAGCAGTTTTGCATCCTCAACCAAGAAGATCCTTGTTTATATCCTTCGTAATTTGACACCCTATACCCTGGAGGAAACATCATCTCGAGTGTCCATCTCCCGCATGAATTTCCTTGCATTAAGCATAGGTATGTTCCACTGCTGGAACTAGTTTTTCTTACTTGCGACACTCGTTTCCTCTATATCATAACATTCATTTGTTATGAAAAAACAAAAAAAGATGGGTGGGAAGGGAGTACTATATTATAATTGGTAGTAGTCATGTCGCCTTTGAACAAAGCACAAAATTATTGAGTCCTTGTGTCATCATAATTTTGGTTTTAGCATGGCCTTAGGAAGCTGATCTCGTTACAAAGCTTTCTCTACCGACTGGTTATTCTTCTAGTCCCTATAAAGAACGTTATTGATGCCTCCTGCATCTAATAGTCACATCATTTATTCTATGTTGCTAGAGTCCACCATATGTCTCATGTTCTTGTTCAAAGTAAGTCTCACAACCTCCATCGACCACTTCTCAGAAATCTTGACTTTGCATGTCATCCATACCCTCAGTTTGTCTCAGAATCACATGATACTATTGTCTTATCATGCACCCTGGTCCTACTTGTATCATCGGTAGGTCACCTTGAACCGAGCAATCAACATTTCATCATTGGTCATTGATTGGGTGGTTTCCCTTGTGTTCGATGGAAAGAAATATATTCACACTTTGGGATTCATACAGTGCCTTGGATGCCATTAGCCTGATTATTGGTTTCCTTTCCTTTGTCAGCAATTTTCATCATTGGCTTCTATTCAGAGGGTCTTTTTCGTGTAGTGCTTGCATTTGATACATGCAAAAGATACATAGGGTCATTGGTTCATGAACATGTTCTTCATACGATCTCCACCAAATCATGAAGCTCTTTCTTTGTTCCTCGTGCTAACTAATGAGGGATGCCTTAATGCTCTCCTTTCAGTGGGTCTCTTTCCATCGACTTCAACTCATTTATTCTAGATATGGGACCTAGAGTTTTATGAGTACCGTGAGGCTTGCAGTCATTAGTGGCAGTCTCTCTCGCCATTGACCGATGGGAATACATCAATGTCTCCTGATCAATGGATTTCTCAAGTGTTCGACACCAAATCCTTTATTCACACTTGTAGGAATGTAATCAGTGCCTTGATACCTACTTTCATTATTACTGGGTTGTCTCGTGTTTTTTAATGGTATACCTCAATGACCAGTAATCAAACAATGTCTCATCATGTTTGACCTCAACTCCTTTATTCACATGATGTAGACTTGCACCCTTGGTAGATAGTGTAGAAGACTTGAATACATCATTATGTGGCCGTAGCTTTCCTGAGATGTTGCTTCCCTTTCATTGGACCAACACTTGTTCGACTTTAGTGATCAAGGGAGATCATATTTTACTCCATGGTATATAGATATCTTTAGATTGATTTTGAGACTGGTTTCACTGGGCCTTGTTCATGACTATGACAACTTTTGGCATACAACCACAATTGTATATGCCTATTCATGGCCACAAACACTTATTTGGTATATTTTCCACGTGGATCTACATTGTATTCTTGGCATCCATGTATGCAAAGTCAGTAAAGAATGTAATGAGAAATCGAGTTCGTCCATCTGGTTCTCTACCACTCCACTCCTGGGTTATTTATAATGTATTTCGGCCATCGCAGATACTCCTCTGATATCACACATTAGGGGGCATCTATTATAGCAAGATTTTCCTCACCATTGCTATCTTCCATAGAGGGCCTTTTTCCATTTCCCTATGCAGACTTATCATCCCTTTTTAATAATTCCAAAGCTAAAAATAAACAATTTTCCACATATATGCACTCTATCAACTATGCAATAAGTGTATACACAGGCTACTCCACTACAACCCGTGTACATTGGGATTTGTGCCAGAAAATACAAAAATGGAGTCGGGTTTCCACGTCATGATAATAGATCCCTGATCCTTGGCCTTTCATATACTAGAAACGTTCTGACTCGACCCTTCTGTTGCATTGTGAAGGCTATAAGAACACAATTTCGAGCTATGGAAAAGAGGAGAAAGAATTCAACTTTGAGAGAAAAATTACTCTGGAGAAACTACTTCATATTAAATTTACATCCCTTTGTCCCTTAAGTCTGAACACAGTGTTCAACCCCCAAGATCTTTCTATATTGTTGAGAGAACCTCATTGTTGTCTCTCTCCTTTGAGCTTGCCTTTGGTGGAAGATTGAAGTGGTGGAGGCCCAGTTGGAAGGAACTTGGTTCCTTGGTTTCGAACCATTTCGACACAGAAGCCTGTAATGTTGACACTTCTGTTGATCAATTATTAATAGAAATACTCCTTTCCCGTACTATTGGTATCGTGAAAATATATGATTATTATCCATGGGTATGTTTGTATTGTTTATTAATGGATTATTCTATCTGATGTGCTAACCCCTTTACATTATCACTATATACTTGATTTGTTTGTTTGTTGAGAAGTTATTGCAGGTATAAAGCTTTGGGTCAAAGTGATCAATGGTGGAACATCATCAAATGTTGGATCGCGGTAAGCCTCTTTATTATATTGCACATTAGTTCATATAGCATACAATGGAATTGAGTTGATTTCTACAGTCATACCTGTCTGGTGTGGTTTACCCTTGGCCATAGAGAGTTTTTCCCTCGTAACATGCGCAGAGGTACTGTTCGGGGCTGAAATTTATGTCAGGTTCGATCGTTCGGATTGAGGTGATGGATGCACTCTTGCATCATTGTATCGCAACGATTATTGTTAGGATCTATGGATCCTTAGCAACTCAACGAATCAATGGTGGTCAACTAAGGATTATTCAGAGAGAATTGTGTGGAGATGTTTTTTCCTGGGGCTTGATGTTGCACACCAAGATGATGGGGAAACTTAACCAGTGTTAGGCCATCGAATCTGGTGAGTTTTCCTTTGGGTTGATCTTGGTGGTGTGGTTTTTGGAGAGGGTTCCCATGTTGCGCCCTAGAGTGTTGTTGCTGGTGGATGATGCACGAGAGCCACGACTGATGCAGTGGGTATTGATTTTGGTACGGCATGGAGGTGGGGAGGGTGGCCATTATTTTATGGCTGATATGGCACGTGTGTGTCGCCATATGCAATTTTTCATACTGCAGTTCGCATATGGTGGGATGGACTTCCGACATGAACCAAATATGGTTTTACTTCCTCGAGAGGATTGGGACCATAAAGGTATGTTGGTGTATTTTATGTTTTGTGATTTTGATAGTATAGCAGATGTTTTATGTATGTATGGATGTTGATGCTATCATTTGTCTTTTGTGTGTGCAGATGTGGGGCTGCGAGGCCGAGAGGTGGATTTGGTTAGAGATCCGGCTCATCAGGGGCCAATGATACTGCCATGGGTAGAACCACAGGTTAGAGAGTGACGCTGGAGAGACGAGGTTGGTGCAAGGCCAACAGATGAGGCAAGAGCCGACAGGAGGTGGATATTTGATGATCTAGGTGTAGGGCCATCACATGCACCTCAAGTAGAGGTCGGTGGGGGTTTGGAGGATTTCTGACGGTGGTTGGAGGTGGTTCTACAGGGAGTTCATGAGGGCATGTGGTCGCATATCCAGGATGAGAGAGTCATGGCGTAGTGTGTGGGTGGCCCTGCAAAGTTGTAGACCCTGATATGCAGAGAAGATGTGGCGGTGACAACGATGACTGGGCGACTTCCCACCGGACTTGGAGGACCCCCAGCTGGCGGGGAACCTCCTGCAAATAGAGGAATAGGTGGTGGCACTCTAGGGGCGTCATGAGTGCTATTGTGTATTTATGTTTTGTATTTATATAGGCCTGCGAGCCCATTTTATATAGGGTAGTGTGACACTTATTTTGTACCTATAGGGATGGAGGGGCTCACCTGCCTATGGATGATGTACATGTTGTACTTTTTTGTAAACATTGAATACACATTGATCGATATATATATGGATATACATTATTTGGATCTTCGTGATGTTTACATGTGATGATGTTTTGTGATGATTTTTATGATGTCTAATCTATTTGTTGTGATAGATGTTTTTGATGGTTTATGTATGTGTGGTGGTGTGTTGATGTGACAAATTCCAATCTAACACTAGGTTAGCCATGTTATCTACGATTTGATTGAATTGTCATGAAATATGTGTAAATGTAAATGAATCAAAGTGTCAAGATAAGAGTCTAACTTGCAGGTGTTTGCGAAAGAGGCAAGGATCGCGAACACAGTATACATTGTTGAGCTGCAAAACGACAAGATGGGAATATAATAAGACGCTAAGGTGATGAATGTGGCAGTGAATGGCCTCGGTGAGGAGGCCAATGATGGTTGCGTATTCTTCTTGGTTGTTGGTTGTTGATCCCAAACATATGCCGCTAGAATGGAGTAGTTTGTGTGAGGGTTTATAGAGGGCCTGAGCGATCGAAGCGAGATTTTGTGTCCAACGGTTAGCACTGTCAGCATAACTGATGTGGTAGGCCAATGGAGGAGAAATATGTCAATAACACAAATTATAGATCAGACATAAGGCATGGAGGGAAAAAAAGAAGAGTAAAACTCTACAAATATATACAAAAAATAAAAATCCTAGTGTAGAATGACTACGCTCAGGTGTAAAATTTATTTAAGTACAACCTGTTGATGGGTTCTTTGAGAGGATAGCCTTCTGGAGAGGCCATGATGTATGCACCTTTAGTGAGGCGGTGTTGGACGATGTAGGGTCTATGCCATAATGACTCAAATTTTCCATGACTGAGGGTATCGTGAGCGATATCGTAGGCTAGGACAAGGTCTCCTTCATTAAATGAGAAAAGGTTGATATGGCGGTCAAAGTTGGCCTTCGAACATTTTTTATATGCCTCATTGTTCTATAAATAAGACCGAAAATATTCATACAATGATTCTAAGTTCAGCAAGCGCTGCTCCATTGGAGAAGTGTTAGGTAATAGCTCGATGGCGGTGTGCAATGTGGGAATTTCGCACTCGATGTGTAGGGTGGCTTCAATCCCATGGAAAAGATGAAATGGTGTAAAACCAGTGGAGGTTTTGAATTCCGTGTGATAAACCCATAATGTTGAAAACAACATATGATGTCAGTTGGTCTTATGTTTGTTGACAGTGCGTTGCAACATGGTTTTGAGGACTTTGTTGACAACCTCTACCTGTCCGTTCGACTGGGGGTAATATGGGGAGGAAAAATCATGGGAGAAGCCTAACCTTGAGGAGAGTTTGATGAAGATCTCATTCTCAAAGTGTTTACCATGATTAGAGACTAACTGTAGTGGGACTCCGAAGTAGGTAATGACGTGGTTGAAGAAAAAACATGCTACTGTGTCAGCAGTGTTGTTGAATGTAGGCATGGCTTCGACCCATTTGGTAAAGTAATATACTACCATGACGATGTACTTGTCTCCATTACTAGATGGAGGATTGTAAGTCATGAAGTCTATGCCCCATTTACAAAATGGGTCGGCAATGATGATTGGATGTATAAGAGCGGGTGGCGCTCATGCTTTGTTTTCATAAAGCTTTCATTTTTCACCTTGCTTCACATCATGGATGAAGTCATGAAACAATGTGGGCCAGAAGTAGCCTACTCGAATGATTTTATGAGTGGTGGAAATCCCTGAGAGGTGACCACCGAAGGCGTCGCTGTGGAAATCATTCAAGACTCTATCGACTTCGTCGATGGTCAAACATTGATGGAGTATGGTGTTGACCCCACATTGATACAATATGTCACCGATAAGGAGATAGCAATGGGCATGATGGAGAATATGCCGATGATCATCTCGGGAGAGGTGTGATCCAAAGTTCTATATCCGAAGATAGACAAGAAGGTCGCCATACTAGGGGTCATCCGAGGGGATGTAGAAGAGGTGTTCGTTGGGAAAATCTATATTGACGGGTGAAATTGTAGCATCTGAGGGAAACATCATGATGATTTCGGTGAGAACGAGTGATTTCTTGCTTTTGGGAGTTGAAAACTCTAGGTTTTACTCCTGAAGGATGACGATCCATCAGGCAAATTTTTCATTAATTTCTATCGACTTAGCAAGTACTACATGGGGTTGGAATCTGCCACAACTTTGGTAGTGCAAAGAAAGATATAAGGACATATTTTCTGAACTGCAAGGAAAACTGTGAGGGTGAGTTTATCCTCATGATTGTACTTCAGGAGTGGTCCTGAAAGGTTTTTACTGATATAGTAAATAACATGCTCATGGCCATCATCGTCTAGTTGGACAAGAACTCTTGCTACTGATATGGCTGAGCCTGACAAGTAGAGGATATAATCATGATCATAGTCAAGTGGACTAATCAAAGGGGCATTGGAGAGTGGAAATTTTAAATCATGAAACATAGTTTGGGCATGTTCATCCCATCGAAATGGGATATCATGACTCAATAAGCAAAGGAAACCATGCTCGCGAGTGGCGTAATCTAGGACAAAGCGTCATAGAAATTTGGCTTTGCCTTGTAGGCTCTACAATTGGCGCAAATTCTGAGGTGGTTGAATTTCTGTGATAGCTTGGACCTTGAGGGGGTCCATAGTGATGCCATGTTGGGAGATGATGAACCCAAGGAGGCATCCGACAGTGATGCATAATACACACTTGAGTGGGTTCAAGAGGATATTGTACTATCGACATCATTGAAAGACGACCCGCAAGTCATCTAGATGTTGAGTGCATTTCTTGGATTGAGCGGTGAGGTCATACAAGTAAGCAAGGATGATGCGAGAGAGATAATGGAAAATGTAAGGCATGGCCCATTGGAATGTTGCACCTACATTTTTGAGTATGAAAGGCATGACACAATAAGAAAAAGTACCCCATGGGGTAGTGAATGCGTTCTTATACTAATCTGCTGGATGGATCTAGATTTGGCTATAGCCAGAGAACCCGTCCATGAAAGACAAGGCCTCATTTCCATCACATTCATTGATAATTCAGTTGATGAAAGGCGTTGGGAAGTTGTATTTGGGACAAGCGTGATTGAGATCGTGAAATTTTTTGCAAACGCAAATAATGCGTTTTTTTTTTGTTGACAGGGACAGGGTTGGAAACCCATGACATGTATGCGATGGGGTATATGAACCCTGCGACGCATAGTTTTTCAATTTCATCTTTGATAGCCGCTGCTTTGGATGGGTGTAGTGGGAATTTCTCTTGATGTACATGGGTGATATCTGGCCATGTGTCCATGCAATGTTCGATGATAGAAGGATTGAGGTCAGGCATCTCTCTGTAGTACCAGGAAAGAATATCCTGGTATTCCTGAAAGAGAGATTTGTAAGCTACGAGTTCCTCAGGGGAGCATGCAATGCTAATGGTGATTTCTTGTATGATGCTCGATTTGACGAAAATGTCAATTTTGATAGTGGGGGAAATATTGGCCATGTTGCCTTCTTCAAAAGCATCAGGGGCAGGGATAGGGTTGGTGAACTAGTCTATATGCCCAAATGGAATAAAATCCTTGGTTCTAATTGCACATATGGAGGCTTGGCTAGGAGGGTCAAAGGCTTCCTGTGAGAGAAAGAGGGCTCTGTGATGGATCACATTCCATGCGAAATTGGGTGTAGTTAGTTCATCTAGGATATCTTCCTCACAGTGGAAAATGTGAGAATATAGGGGATCCGGGGAAGTAACAATGGTGATTTTCACTATGTGATTGTATTTAGGTGGTGAAGACATAGAGGGGGTATCTCAACTAGGGTGCAATGGAATTCTTTCCATAAACCAAATCTCCAAACATTGTGGGTTAAAAACTATGGTCGGGGGTAAGATTTCCTGGGGGAAATGAACTAGAGAATTTGGGGGATTTGGGGGAAAATTCTCAGGCAGTTTATCCATGAACCATGGAGGGGTGGGAAGTAACTCAGGTTTAGGGGAGGTGATGTGGACAATATCTAAATATGGAATAGGGGGAATAAATTGCATCACGGGAAGTGAGGTGGTTGGAGGATTTTGAATAAGGGCCATTTGACGACGCCTGTATTCAATGATTGTAGGACACTGGTATGTGAAATGATCAAGTGATTCACAAAGAGAGCAAGGGAACCTCATCCATTCATTGAATGAGGTCATGACATAATGGATGCCAATGCAATGGGTACTTGATGACGTGGGTGGAGGGGGGTCTTGCTGAAATTTTTTGCGTACTGCCAGAACTGAGGTAGCGCGGGGAAATGGTGAGTGCAGTGGCCATACTTTGAACAGATGGTGCATGTGAATTTGGTTTGCATCCCTTTGCTACCTGTAGTAGGGGACGCAGTGGTAGTACTAGGTGTGTTTGGTGAAGCGATGAGAGAGGTGGTTTCTCGAGGGAGTTGGATCAAATTGCATAACTCGAGGAGAGAGGGACATTTATTTGTGGGGTGTCCTTCTTTCTCACATAGTGTGCAAGGAGGTTGAACTCTAGGAGGAAGTGAAGCGGTGGTATCTTTCTTCCTCCATATGCCCCCAGTCATTGTGGTGGTGCTGGCAAGTGTGGGTGAGGGCGGTGTGGTTGGAGTTAGTACTGGAATCTGCATCAAGATTCCCTTTGTTTGGGGAGGGAGGGATGGTTGAGTAACCATCGTAGGTGGGTGGAGATACCATACCAAAATGGCCAACACCATGTTGGGAAGGGTAAGCGTTGCAGCTAATTGGAAATATTGTACTCCCAGTGGGGGGTAGAAGAAGGGAATATGAGTAAGGGCCTAGGGGATTATCTCCCAAATTGGGATTTGACCCTGGGGGAGGGTGAAATCAGGGATAAGTGGTATTGTAGGGTTCTCAGGGGGTTCCTGAGGTAGGATTTCTTCCACTAGTGGGACATCAGGGAGTGGAGAAGCCTCTGTGGGAGGAATGGTATCTCCATTGTCGGTTTCATTGGAAGATATGACACACACTTGTGCTGAGGGGTGTATGAGCAGTGGTGCCCCATGGTATTCCCCCAACAAAGATGGGTCCTTCAAAATTCTTGGGGCCATATCCATGAGTGGATATGTGTCAGAACTAGTGCAAACAAGAGGTAAGATGTTATCGATGTTGGAGGAGTGGTTAGGATCGTAATGTAAAACTTGGTCGATGGTGTTGATCTTCCCATTGTGGGGGAACATTATTGTTCGAAACACAGAAGAGGCCACAACCTTCATAGCGTACCGGTAGCTACGTCCAAACAAGATGTTGTAATCGATCGGGGTGTCAATAAATTCAATTTCGATAAGGATGGTTCTTCCCTCGAGTTCAACGGGGACATTTTCAAAGAGCCCTTTAGGAGAGGATGGTCATCCATCAAAAGCTCTCAAAGTGATGGCGGATGGTATTAGCTTAGGGGAGCCAAGTTTATGCCATACCATTTTTGACATGATGCATGTGCATGCACCTTCATCGATGATACATCGATGAACTCTGATGTTCCAAATTTTGACTGGTATCTGGAAACATACCAAAGCGGGGAGACAGGGTCCCCACAATCTATATCAAATGTGATGAGTCTAGTATCAATAGGGTCGAATTACCCCAGGGAAGAAAGAAATGATTTTCATTGACCGGGACAGGTTTGGAGGACCTCCAAGACCGACATGGCTATAGGAGATTGCACCAAGTCATCGACCAGACTGTAATTGTGTGCCGCCCTAGCCTAAGGGTTGTTGATATTCTGTCATAATGGGATGCAATGAATATGAATGGGTGGTTCAGTGTTAGGGTGTGGAATCATCAAAGGTTGTCCAGCTGGAGCGAGAGCTACTTCTAAAGTGGTGGGAGTGGATTCAAGGGGTGCATTTTACTGAAGATTATGAGTTTGTAGAAGAATTGCTTCTTCGCTAGTTAGGAGGATATTGAGATCCACCTGATTCCTAGAGTTTTGATACTGTCCCATCTGTGGTGGGGTAGGATGCATCTCCTGTTGGGTATTCATCACACTTTGGTGTGGAATAGGGTTTTGAAACACATCCAGGGATGGTTGTTGAAAATACTGTTGTGGGGCTTGCTAAGGGGTAGGTGGCGCTGGAGGACATGGCGCATTCATGGAATATTTCATCAGTTTGAAGTCAGTGATTTGGGGGCAATGGTTAGTATAATGACCATGATCACCACAAAGGGCACAAGGGAAGTTCGTCCAGATATGTTTTTGTTTCTTTTATTTCCCCCTTGGGGGTTCTGGTTTCCCCTCACAGGTTGGTTTTGTTGGGGGTTATTTTCCCCTGGTCCTGGGTTATCATTGTTTCAATTTTTTCCTTTATTTTTGGAATTATTTGACTAAAGGACCGAATTTTCCATATTCAGTTGTTCAAAATTTTGAAATTGTTGAATGGGAGAGGGCTGAACAAGGTTAACCCCATCATGTGGTTGTCCTTGTGGAGGAGCAATGGGTTGTGGAGGACCAGGAAATGGGAAATATAGATTATTTTTTAGTAATGACCCATAGGGTGCATAGGAAGGCATAGGGATTTCACTAGTCCTCAGGGTGTAAGATGAGGTAGAGGGGGTTACAGAACTTGGTTGAACAGTTGGGCGCATCATGGGTGTCGACGAGGGTCCACTCATGGGTGGAGGGAGGACACCATGGTATGGATGTTGATAAGGGGGGGCAGGGTAATAAGGGGTTCCTCCATACATTGGTGGATATTGGGGTGTACCGTACATAGGTGGTGGTTGGCTGTAAGGATTGTGGTGTGTTGTGGTTCCAATCAATCCATCTATGGAGTGAGACATCCTAGGTTTGTTCTAGCCGAATGGTACGAGTCTCGGGGCGTCAGGTAGTACCATGTATAAGTATCCTGACTGAGCATAAATGAGGTCATACTATTGAGCTTTGCTTATGGTTTCTTCTTCATTTTGGGGGAAGGTGGATGCCACATCTTTGGCTAGGAGAGGGACGAGTGATCTGAGAAACCAATCGAGACATTGTTCTTTGGTGGTTTCTGCTTTGCATAAACTATGTCATCAATGCCATTTGTGAATGTGGTCAGTGATATGTATGGTTGAGGTTTGTTTAAACTCAGAAAGAAGTTCGAGACCATTTTCATAACGAACTAGTAGTTGAAATAAGGTTAAAAATGTTTTGTCTAATGATTCAAAAGTCACATGGGACCTTGATTTTTTTTCCACATACCACTTGGTTGATGGACCTGTGAGCGTGTGCTGAAATAAACTTAATCGGACGGAGTCATCCATGATTTTGTTTGAAGAGCACCATAAGTGGAAGGTCGTGATATGGTTGGTGGGATCTTCTCTCGCCTTTCCTTCAAACTTGGGAATGTCTGAAGGTGGTTTGGTAGGCATTGCAGGCCATGTGGGGTCGTGTAATATAGGATCATTCATGAGCTTACTCAGATCTAGTATGTTGAGGGAGGCCAAATATGGCATGTGGAGTGGTAGTGGATGATTATTTCCAGCCATGGTGTGAGAAGGTAGTGGACCTGACCCTTGAGGGGGGTTTGGTGGGGGTGTACTTCTCCCTTGGGAACAAGTGTACCCTTCGCCTCCTTGTGAAGGGGAGCTAGTGGATGGATGACCTTGGGAAGTGGACCCAAGTAAAGTGGAAACAAGTAAAGCTGATCCCAAAATGGTAGCACTCACAGGGGTGTGAGATGGTTGATCCAGTGAGTTGGCGAAACTAGGAAATCCTCCTAGGATAGGAGCGAGATTTTGCAAGCATCTAGAACGACGGGGATTTTGTGGGTCCCCTATGATGTCCGACTAGTAAAGTGGAATGTGTGCAAAATGGTGATGAGAAATGAAAATGAACAAGAGATTTGTATAATATGGACCTTCACAATATATCTCACTATTTGTCAACTTCTAATGCTTGAAGATGTGAGAACCAAATAATGGGGAGTTATTTGGATGCCTATCCCTGAGATCCTACCTAGACTAAAAAATTTATTTTGGCACCTCCTATGGAGGAAAACTTAGTGAGTTTTTAGAAAACATTTAGATGTGGTTGTTTGAGAGATTGGAGGTGTGAACTGTTAAAATACACCTTATTTCATTATCAAACTTAGAATAAATTAGATTTCAACCTCCTATAAATATCGAACAGCCATACCACTGTTCTTTATGGACTGAAGCACTATTAACCAAGTTCTGAAATAAAATTGCAGTGAAAATAATTTATGAACAATAGACATTAAATCTCATTTGGCACAAAAATATGTGCATAAACTCTTGAAGAAATACACAAAAAATATGGACAGCTTTGAGGAGAAAGAATGTTTATTCAGCTTAAGGTAAAATAATAACTATTACATCAGCATAAACACACTATCATTCTCTTCTTCTAGCAAGTTACAACACTATGCAAATAGTCCTAGATGTAAATTCTAACCTTGTACAATGTCTACTGTAAACAGATATTCAGAAAAGAATAGAAAAGATACAATGGCAAATGCAAACATTACACAGAGATTTTTCCCCTGGAAACCCAAACCGGGAAAACCAACATATGTTATATTCATACATTGTGTTACATTGTTTATAATACAATATATATAGGAGCCAACGGCATCCAAAACCCTAACCCAATGACCTGGATTAGTCCAAAACCCTAATTCCTTAACCGGGAATAGAAAACCATCGGCAAAAAACCATGTGCCTAAAAACCACCTAAATATCATGTGGTCCCGGAAATATGTCGTCTCGGTAATATGTGGTCCTAGAAATATGTCATCCCGGTAATATGTGGTCCTAGAAATATGTCGTCCCGGTGCAAAAAAGGAATTTGGGGGCACTGCCCCCAAACCCCCTCGCAGGGGCTCTGCCCCCCTGCACCCCCCTCTAACCCCCTTGCGCACCTGGCGCAGGCGCTCAGACACTACTAAATATAACACATACCCAACACCAGACTGTGTCTAAGGTAGACAGCCATGGATGTATGCCCTGTATGACCCAGGAAAACCAATAATCTCCCACTAACTATCAACATCTGCATAGAAATTTGTGCCAAAAGGAAACTAAACGAAACAAAAAGAAAATTTCAACAAAACTTTATAGAAATCCATGCCAACATGTTGTAAACTTATAACATCGATTTATGTGCCCTCCCTTTGTTGTACGACCATCTTACACAGCTGTATGACCTCCTCTTCTACTGTTGTATAGACTGTATTAATGGTTGCAATGCTCCTTGGAATGCGTTCCAATCCCTCTCCTTGGGATGCATGCCAATCCCTCTCCTTAGGATGCATGCCAATCCCTCCTTGTTGTATCTCTTCCTCAAGCTAGCACTCTTCCTTGGGATTCATGCGCCTTCACCTTCCCTCAAGATCTCCTCAAAAGTGCACCCTCCTTCTCCTAATGAGCTTCCTTTAAACAATTTTGAAATGTAACTCTCCTAACTCTTGATATGCCATGAGTGACTCTTCACTTTCCCTGAAGATCAACGGTCACCAATTAATCATTCATTGAGGTCACTTAATTCATTAAAGTGACTCAAAACATCATAAAGTCACTTTTACATTAAAAAATAAAAAGACTCAACTTTATAAAGTCACTAGGAGAAAAATTGCTTGGTCAGTTCCGCATGTTGAGCGTTGCCAATGCAGAAGTACCTCCAAGCTACAAAATCTCAACACTCCCTCTTAGAGAGAGATGTACTTTTGGTATCACCACCAGAATTTGTCTCCATCTCATCAACTTCCATAGCTTCTCCCTCTGTACTAAAAGTCTCTGCTCCCTCTGAACAAGAAAACATTACTCCCACTACACTGGAAGCCTCTGCTGCTACCTTTGCTATACCACGAAATGAAGCTAAGAACCTAGGAGAATGCACACTCTCTTGAGCATCCATCTATGTTGACTCATGCCTGATAAGTCCCTTGAGAGTCCCACAAGAGGACTGAGTCCCCCGTATCAACTCTCTCTCCCGTGCTACCTGCCAACTCTCCGACACAGAATCCGAGTCCATAAATCTAGTGGAACCCATAATATGTCTACCCATCGACCTTTACAAGCCCTCATACTTGACACCAAGAATCACTACTATGTCAGCAGTTGCTCCCATGGAATATTAAAACACATGTCCACCGTATAAAAAAACTCCAAATCCACTCTCATCCAAAGCTAACACTAAGAGAAAATTAACTTTCAAATCTGGAATATATAACACCTCTTCAACCTCCAGAAGACCTCCTGACTCTAGTTGGAATATCACCCTTCCAAACCCATTTACTGTAAGTTGTGGTCCAGATCCACAATTCACTCTACAGTCTGAGTCTATCTCTGTAATATTGAGGAAAACTGACCTCAACCCAGTCATGTGCCGAGAATCTCCATTGTCCACAAACCAAGACTCAATGTCCTCGAACACTAGGAATCCACTGCCCACGAGACCAGTCATGAGAGAGAACTCCTTCTCATATCTCTCAGCAAACTCTGTGACTTCTACTGAAGCTAACACCTCTAGTTCTGGTTTCTTCTTCTTGTTGTTTAGACATTAAATAGCATAGTGGCTAGTCTTATGACATGCAAAGCATTTCACCTTGATCATGTCCTTCTTATTCATTTCCCTTTACCACAAGAGAAACGTTCTTGTCATCTGCACCATCCAATGCCTTTTCCTAAGACCCTTCCCAGATCTCCTCCTATGTAAAATCATCTAACAATTTGCTCCATCAGGGAGCTTCTCTCTCCCCACCACACAGTTGTCGGAAAACTCCCACTCCTTGGTGAAGCGTTTGAGGGATATCTACACCAACTTTGAGTCAGGAATGACTTCTCCAAAAGATTCCAACTCATCCTTTTCCCGTGCAACCCAGATGAGGTAGGTGGCCACACTGTCTCCTTTGACCATCCTAGCTCCATGGAGCTTGTCCCAGAGAGCCATTTTCTAGTTCTCATTCTTAGCCTCATACAAGACTTTCAGTGCAACCCACATTTCATTAGCTGTCTTCTTCTCAACCAAGTGTGGAATAAGGTGGTATTTTACCCCATCCAAGATGATTCTTTGAGTCTTGGCTTCCCTCACCTCATGAACATCAAGAGCTATGGGATCTGAAGTAGGTATAGGCACAATGGTGTTCGCAAATGACCACAATTTGTTCTCCTTGAGAACACTATTGATTCTAACCTTCTATTGTAGGTAGTTGGAGACCCCCTCCAATCTATCTTCAAACTTGATGCTGGAAGTCATCATTGTCCACCTAACAAAGAACCTTTTTCTGCCTTCTTCAAGCAAATGTACCAGCAAAACACTTGTTGTCCCAAGTGCCAAAGTTGCTCACTGAAATTCAGAGCCCTAACTCTGATACCATGTTAAAATACACCTTATTTCGGTATCAAACTTAGACTAAATTAGATTTCAGCCTCCTTTAAATATCCAACAACCATACCATTGTTCTTTATGGGCTGAAGCACTATTAACCAAGTTTTGAAATAAAATTGCAGTGGAAATAATTTATGAACAACAGACATTAACTCTCATTTGGCACAAAAATATGTGCATAAATTCTTGAAGAAATACACAGAAAATATGGACAGTTTTGAGGAGAAAGAATGTTTATTCAGCTTAAGGTAAAATCAGAACTATTACATCAATAAGTTGCATCAACATAAAAACAAATCCATTCTCTTCTTCTAGCAAGTTACAACACTATGCAAACAGTCCCAGACTGTGTCTAAGGTAGACAACCATGGTTGTATGGCCTGTACGGCCCAAGAAAACCAATAATATTCCACTAACTGTCAACATCTGGATAGAAATTCGTGCCAAAAGGAAACTGTACGGAACAAGACAAAAATCTCAGTAAAACTGCATAGAAATCCGTGCCAACATGCTGTAAACTTACAACATCGATTTATGTGCCCTCCCTTTGCTGTATGACCAACCTACATAGTTGTATGACCTTCTCTTCTACCGCTGTACAAATTGTATTAATGGCTGCAATGCTCCTTGGAATGTGTTCCAATCCCTCTCCTTGGGATGCGTTCCAATCCCTCCTTGTTGTAGCTCTTCCTCAATCCAACACTCTTCCTTGGGATTTGTGCCCCTTCACCTTCCCTCAAGGTCTCCTCAAAAGTGCACCATCCTTCTCCTAATGAGCCACCTTTAAACAATTTCAAAATGTAACTCTCCTAACCCTTGATCTCCCATGAGTGACTCTTCACTTTCCCTCAAGATCAACGGTCATGACTTAATCATTCGTTGAGGTCACTTAAGTCATTAAAGTGACTCAAAACATCATAAAGTCAGTTTTATATTAAAAAATAAAAAGACTCAACTTTATAACATCACTTTATAAAGTCACTAGGAGAAAATATTCTTGGTCACTTCCGCATGCTGAGAGTTGCCAATGTAGAAGTACCTCCAAGCTACCAAATCTCAACATGAACCAACCTCATTTGAATTAAGTGGGAGTGGATAATTCCTTCAAGAAATAGTGGGACATTTTGGAATCCCTTTGGAGGAAACCTACTTCCACCTCCACAGTTCGAGTTGAAATTATGTGAGTGATTAGTGACTTTGTGTGTGAGCAAGTGATAAAATTTGCCAAATTTTTAATAAGTTGGGTGTCACCTTGCAACATGTGGACTTTCTGTGGTCCTTACATTTCTTGATTATCTATCTTACTAGATTCCATTGGTATAACCTTGTAGAATTTTAAAGTCCCTAAAGAACTAGCATGTGGACATATGGGTCCTTACCAATCCTTTAAAACTCTCTAATGTGATTAAATCTAAGAAAGTTTCAAAAAACTATTCTAGATTTCAAGCATGCGGGCATGTATGGGCCTGTTACAATAATATTTTAAACTCCCCTAGTGATGTAAACTAAGAAAGTAGCTTCAAAAACTATCCTAATTTTTGCAACATGTGGGCATGTATGGGCCCTTACAAATTTAAGATGTTTTGAAAATAAACTAAGAGGATCCCTAGGGGGCTTTGTCCTCTCCTAAATATTTTGTTTTAAAGGAGATGAAATCTTCCCTTAATCATTTTTTTGATTCTCATGATCACTCTATGGTGCAGGAGAAGAGCATACTCAATGATTGAAGTTTGATTTCTGGTCCCATTGCAAGTGTTTATATATGTGATAGAAAATGATCTTTAACTTAGCTTTTACAATCAAAACAAGCCATCCATGTGGAAAATCAAAGAAAAAGAGGAGAAATATGGTTCTTTTTAATCGCCTAAGTGCCTATGTTTTGACTAACCCTTCATGTGGTAAGGGAATATAAGTGTGGTGCATTTACAAATTGCAGAAAGACAATATTTTGAAGGCTAGGGGCCTTCAAAACATCACCAAAAACTCTTACAATTTTGAAATTTTGGACAGATGCACAGGTCACATTTTAGACATAGGCGCATGTGGTGCCAATGCAAAGAGAACCGAGGACCTATTGGCGGACTGTGCCCAGAATGTGCTGAGAAGCATAGTGTTTTTGTCGCATAATGCTCAGAAGGCGTGCCAATCTGTTGTGTCATTTTCGTCACTCCAATGAGAAAAAGAAGGGCACTTGCAAGTCTAGTTGGGCCTACTCGATAGGATAGAGGTTAGTGTATAAATCAAATGACTCAATCACATGAAATAAAGAAACAAATAAGATAAAAATAATTAAAGAAATAACTAAAGAAATGAAACTAAAATGGATGAGGAAACTTGAACCAAAAATCAATCAAATAACCAATAATCATGCCACCAATGGATAAATTGCATTAGTGTGAAAACAACAAAGAGAAAGGAGGACTTGTGGATCCCCTCTTCCGCCTAGGGAGGGCTCTTGAGTCCCCTATGTGAGATCACTTCTTACAAATGACAAACTAGAAAGTAAATGGTGAATAAATCCAAGCTTATTCCCTCAAGAGGTGAGGTGAATAGCTTAATGAGATGTTGCTAGTATGCTCCTTGAAGAAAAGAGGTTTCTTGAAGGAGAATAGAGGCACCATAACAATACAATGAGATTCTTGAATTCATAGTGCACCCATGGCCTCTTTTTATGGAAAATATTTGAGGCATTATCCAACCAGTCTTTAGTGTGAACAAGGGGCCCTTTAGGGCACCCTTGGGTCCTTCACAAGACCCCCATGCGGATTCAGCTCATATTTGAGGGTCAAATCGAATTGGGAGTTGAACCAGAAGTGGGTGAGGGGTCGACAAGAACCATAAATGCATCATTCATAGGAGTGCACGACTTTTATCATACACAGTTGTGCATCAGGTGCATGTGCGCTCTTTTGGCTTCTTTGGCCTATGCATGTGTGCGCGCTTCCTATAGTGTTTCTACGCATGTCAATTTTATAACCAGTTGTGTAGTTTGTGCCTTTTGGAGATGCATTTTTGGGGCTGGATGTGAACTAATAGGTGTTTGGAGATGTTGTATTCCTGTAACCATTTGTGGATGAATTTTCATTGATAACAATCATTACATGTACAGGATGGTAATTGTCGAGCTATAGATATACCATGTAAATCAACATTTAATTGTCAACCCGGGAAGGTAGACTTAGAGGAACCAGCACAGGAAATGCAGGGCTGAAGAGGGGGTTTAAAGGATGCCAAGCTACTCTCTGAACTGCTAAAAGAAGCTCGCTGGAAGAATCTACTGTACTCTACTCTGCTCTGCACTACTATGTACTACTCGGTACTAACCGGTACTGTTCTGTAGGTGCATGTAAAAGATCTACTGAAAACAGCTAAGTTCTTGCTACTTATCACTCCACACAACTCAGCAACCATCCTATGAAACTTTCTATGGAAATCAAAAGAAACTTCTCTATCTCATGAGATATCCAGGCTAGTTCCTGAATGTTAAGCAATCTGAACTAAAATGAAATCAATGGCTGAAAGAGGTAATGTCTAAACTGGAATCTTGAAATGTTAAACCTCTGTGCAATCAAAT
>ML799198.1:62085-73435 GCA_009831015.1 Picea engelmannii | reverse complement strand
GTAATCAACACAAGTATTGGATAATTATGATAGGTGAAGGAAGGTTGACGTAATGGAATGATAGTCGTGGTTTACATTAGCGATGGACCTACTTATTTGATAAGTAATGGGATGTGTACATAAAGATAACAACCAATTCAGTGCATGCTTTAAATGATCATTAATAGAAAGAACACGATAGATTTGTCCATACCCCCAACTTATCTAAAGTGATCCCCTACTAATGATTATTACATCAGGTGCTTGACTACGATCACGTCACTCATTTGGATATTAATACCAATACCATTTCATACCTGTAGATTCTTTTACCAAAATGTGACCTTGAAGTACCAGATTTATTGACTGGTACTAGAGCACGCTATCAAAATTCCAGGTTGTGGGACTGAAGTGTCGGATGTAGATGATGGAGTACATGATATTATATGGTCTTTAGAGATGAATTACATCATGATCATAATATCTGTTGAAATCCTCAAAGTTTTAGATTGGAAAAAGATGCTTGCAAATTCTGATAATTTGTTTAAGTGTCATTCTTTGAAAACTGGGAGGAGCACACTTGTAAAACAAAGTTTAAAACTGCAGTGGAAGCGATGAACAAGGGGAAAAGGATTCAATGACTAGGCTCCAAGCTCTATAATGAGAAAGTAGCTATAGTTGGGCAGCCTCTTGCTACTGAGATGCATAAACCTCCTCTTTTGGAACCAATCAATCCATCAGACCATCTTGTTAACAATTTCCATTTTATTAGCAGAATATAACCTAACTACTACTATCGCATGGATTTTTCTCGAGCCTGGGTCAGTTCTTGCTCACTGGTGTTTTCAATTTTAAGGAGTCTGAAAAAATTAAATAAAACTCCATTCAATGTCCCATGGATTTTTCTTGAGCCTGGGCCGGTTCCTACTCATCGGTGTTTTCAATTTTAAGGAGTCTAAAAAACTTAAATAAAACTCCTTTCACTATCCCATGGATTTTTCTTGAGCTCGGACTAGTTCCTTCTCACCAATGTTTTCAATTTTAAGGAGTCTGAAAAACTTAAAGAAGACTCCATTGGGATCCTTTCCCATAAATAATCTACCAAGGTTGGATAAAGGAATAAAATTACACTTGGTATATGTCCTTATGGCTTAGCTCTAGCGAAGGAACACAATCAACTCAATTTCATTAGTCACACAAAAATATCTATTTACATATATACACATATGTACAAATTTAATTAAAATGACAAGAAACTTACAATGGTGGATTGGTAGGAGGAGCATCCTCCTCACTTACCAATTGCATTTCGTATTTATGAAGAACATGCTTGATAAAATCCTTTTTGGACAAAGGCTTATGATAAGCTTTTAACCGATGCCCATTTACCACAATAGAAGTTTTATCTGCATCAATAGTTTTTATTTTAACTAAACCATTGTCATAAATTGTATCTACTTCATAAGGTCCCAACCACCATGTTGACAGTTTTCCCCAAAATGTTTTAAATCTATTGTCATATAACAAGGCCCAGTCACCCGGTTGAAAGGACTTTTTCTTAATATATTTATCATGCCATTTATCCCTTTGATTCTAAATTAGCATGGTTCTTTGAAGAGCATCCTTCCTAATATCATCAAGTTCATTCAGATGCATTAACCTCTGCTTATGTGCCTCAACCATATCCATTCCCAATTGCATGGTTGTTCTGAAAGTATTTATTTGAAATTATATGGGAAGCAAAACCTTCTTCCCATACACCAATTCATAAGGGGCATGGCTTGTTGTGTTTCTCCAGTTTGTTCGATAAGACCACAAGGACTGAGGAAAATGATCATCCCAATATTTATGGTGCAGCTGAACTGTCTTTGTGATAATGGCTTCTATCACCTTATTGATAGATTCCACTTGCCCATTTTCCTGAGGGTGGTAGGGTGTAGATTTATGGTGCTTGATCTGATATTGTTCTGTGATGGATTTGACCAAATTAAAAGTGAATTGAGTCCCCTGATTTGTTACTATCTCTCTAGGTACACCAAAAATGGTGAATATATCTTGAAATAAAAAATCAATAACAGATTACTCATTAGCATAATACAAAGATTTGGCTTCTATCCATTTTGTCACATAACCTATTGTTAGGTAGCTAGAGAGGTAGTGGAGGCCATCCAATGTAAGGTGGACTAGGTCCACTATATTATTAAATAAGGCACACTATGGTAGTTAGATATAATAAATGGGTAGTTAGATATAATAAATGTAAGAGGAATTCTTAGAAGGTTCTGCTTCTAGAATATTCCTCCTCTAGAATGTTCTTAGGTGATGGTAGCACTATATAAAGGGGTTCAAGCAATGTAATGAGATATGAAGAGAATTATTGTATTTTGAGTGGTATCTCAATAAGAGGATGCCCCCTCGAAGAGGCAAGTGAACACGAGAGGATCCCTTCCATAATAGGATCCATTGTATGGTGTTTCCCTACCTCAAGGGTTTTCTATAATAAAAGTGTGGTGATTGTATTCAAATATATTTGGTACTATTTTGGTACTTTGTATTCAGGTATTTGGTACTTAAAAATTGTTATCAGAGAACTTTCCTTGGCCAAATAAGGAGATAATATTTTGGGTCTTTTTGCAGATATTTTCTAGGGAAAGAAGAGAGCGGCACACTTCAGTTTCAGATATGAATTTTTCTGAGCATAATTTGGCCAAAACAATTGGATATTTGAATCCCTCTTGGAAAAATACCCAATTTAAAAAAAATAAGTCGACCGAAACGAAATCCGAGAAGTAAAATTATGAGCATTTTAAATTCAACAGTTTTTCAGGGTTTTTACGAAAAAGTTGCGATTTTCTGTAGTAATTTATTTTTAAACCCTAGTTTTTGTTGCAAATTTATTTCAAGCATGATGCAATTTAATGGAAGAGATGATGGCCCTAGTATTGAATAATATATCAAAAATATAAATTCATCATGTGGATACCTATGACAACATGGGCTATGGACAAATTTAATGGATGATGCTATTAAATGGTGGTTTGAAGTTACACCTGAAGATATTTCTGCACTTTCAAATAAAAAATATGAAAAATTATTTTTAGACAAGTGGTCTCATTCCAAGAGAAAGGATAAAGAATGCACCAAGGGTTTATTTTCAGGTAGCAAATCTATATTACAGGTTTATGGTTGTATTCATATAGAAAATGTCATTGTTTCTATTAACCCTAGTTGCCAACACAATTTTATCAATGTTCAGTTCGTTAATAGATTGCACGTTCATGCAAAGAATATTCAAAGCACAAAGGTCGACGGTGAAAATATTCAATTTTTTAACGATTTGAAGCTTACCATGGATAAATATGTGTTGCATTCAGACTTTTATGATATAGATATGGGTGAGGTGGATATTGTTTTGGGATATCCTTGGATGGATTCAGTTGGTACAATAAATATTAATGTGCAAAAAATGTTTTTGAAGTTGTGGTACAAGAAAAAGAAAATCACATTGTAGGATGTGTCTTTTAATAAGAAAGATGGGACCACATAGGCAAGCAAAGAAGTTATTTTTGAGTCCGAAGTTGAATCAGAGGCAGAGTCTACATAAGGAGATGAAGCAAAACCATAGGAAGGACACAATCAGGAAACTAAGGAGGTCATTGACTCAAAGGTAAAATGTGTTGGAGATTTGAAGAAAAAAGAACATATTCCTACAATTGTTGTATATCGTCATCCACGTCATATAGAGACATAACAATCATCCAAGCAAGGGTGTGGCAATCAATACATTTATGCACCAACAAGGAACCAGAAAGGAAACCAATCAAGAGAAGGTGCATGGAGGACTCCTAGTACTACGAGAAGAGATCAGGATACATAAACAATCCCATGGTGACCCCGACATGATGCAGAGAAAGATCAGGGTGGAAAGACATATGATGGACATCATGTTCGACTTCCATTGGGATGGATGGATGGTCATACTTGGTACTAGTTGGCTACATTGCTTAGCCGACCATATTGTATGGTTTCTTCTCATGTTTCGAGGATGAAACATGTGAAGGGGGATGTAATGTAGTATACCGAGGAAATTAATATGGGGTACCTAGGGAGGTACCCAATGGGAATGTGGTTATGTATTATTAGTGGAATCCATTTAATATACGAGAATGTGGTCATTCAATGTAATGTGGACTAGGTCCACTATATTAATAAAGACCCACTATGGTAGTTAGATGTAATAAATGTGAGAAGACTCTATATAAGGTTCCTAGGAGATAGAGAGAGATATATAAAGAAGTGAAAGAAATGTAATGAAATATAGTGAATAATATTGTGAATGTATCAATCATTACTTGAGAAGTGTTATCCTTCCTTAAGGATTAATATATGGTGTTACCCTACCTCAAGGGTTTTCTCTATTTCTTGTGTTTAGTATTTGGTGAGTGGTTTGTTTTATTGTGTTGATATTAAGAGTCTATATGAATTTATATTTGCATAATACTCAGGTAATTAACAATTGGTATCAGAGCACTTTCCTTGGTAGGTATTGTGGGCAAATATTTTTATTTTTTTTGCAGATTTATTTTTTTGGAGAAAAAAAAAAAGAGGGCCGTGATATTTCGAAAAATTATTGTAGGTTTGGTGAAAGATTTGTAGAAAATGGTTGTACATCTGAGTTCCTCTCAGAAAAAAAACCCAATTTAAAAAAAAATATCGCCTGAAACGGAGTCCGGGAAGTAATTTTATTTGCATTTTAAAATATGCAAATTTCAGGTTTTTTTTTTTTTTTTTTTCTGATTTTTGAAGCAGATAGAGCTGAATTTTCCAAAAACAATTACATATATGAGTTCTTCTCACAATTTCTCCCAAATTCAAAAAAAAAAAACGTTTGAATCAGAGTTACGAAAACAAAGATATCGTTGATTTAAAATCACCCATTTTTGGGGGTTTTTCGTGACAACGACGGGACTGTAAAGTCCATAACTTTTCACAAGATGCTCAGATTTCTACAAGATCAGACCCATTGGATAGATAATTTCCATAGATTTATTTTGGTATATTTAATGTTGTATTTCCAATGGATTTTCACTTTCAAACCCTCAAGGAAATTCTACACACAATTGAAGCATTCAAATCCCAAATGCATGACACATTGCATAACTTTCAAGAAGGTATTAGGGATGGTTTTCATAGTATTCATGAATCCTTGCTGAGAATATAGGAAAAATATTCTTTATGAACATCATGAATGAATATCATCAAGAAGTGTATGCTTGGTATGCTTTGGAGGACGATTGTGATGATTGGTATATGGATAGTTGTCATTTCTGGGATGATAACCACTTCCATCTTCTATTTAATGAATATACTCCCCCTAAGGTATAGACTTCCTAGAGAGTAAACATGATCATTATCTTCATATTATTCTTCAATTTTAATATTCTCCAGTCGCAGTGAATGCATTTTTTGTTGGTTCTAAATATTTCGATCCACATGACCAGTGTAAATCTTTAGAGCATCATTTTCAGTTGGTTCCCAAGTTCTAATATCTTCAGCGTAGAGTTCACATGAGAACTTGGACATGGGACCCAAGTTCACAGTGGTATTTCAACTACTTCAACATAGTGGCTCACATTTATACATGGGAACTTGGTTCTCCAGTCTTCATCATCATTATGGTCCACAATTGTCCATAGGACCCTGGTATATGGTTGTCCACCCTCATAAAAAGCATTGAAGACAACGCTTTCATAAGGGGGATGGAATGTTAGGTAGCTATAGGTAGTGGAGGCTATCCAATGTAAGGTGGACTAGGTCCACTATATTATTAAATAAGGCCCATTATGGTAGTTAGATATAATAAATGTAAGAGGACTTCTTAGAAGGTTCTTCTTCTAGAAGATTCCTCCTCTAGAATGTTCTTAGGTGATGGTAGCACTATATAACAGGGTTCAATCAATGTAACATGATATGAAGAGAAGGATTGTATTGTGAGTGGTATCTCAATAGGAGGATGCCCCCTTGAAGAGGCAAGTGAACATGAGAGGATCCCTTCCATAATAGGATCCATTGTATGGTGTTTCCCTACCTCAAGGGTTTTCTATAATAAAAGTGTGGTGATTTTGTTAAGATATATTTGGTACTATTGTGGTATTTTGTATTTAGGTATTTGGTACTTAAAATCTATACAAACCAATATGTACCTTTTCTTTTTGGACATAGGGGAAATTGTTCCTACGAAGTCTAATGTCCATTTTTCAAAAGGTTCGATCAATACCTGTGTATGAAGTGGCATCTCGTCAAATGAAATTGGCTTTCCCATCCTTTGACAGTCATCACAATTGGCCATGTATTTATTTACATGTTTAAAAATAGTGGGCCAATAATAACCTGATTGTAGTATTTTGTATGTTGTCCTTTTGTCGGAAAAATGGCCACCACATAGTCTATCATGACAAGCTTTTAGAATTTCATGCATCTCATCTTCCTACACACACCTTCTAATCACTGAGTCAGGTCCAGTGCGATACAAACAATCATCATGCCACATGTAATTAGCACTTAGTTGTATGATTCTCTTCTTTTCCCAAGATGACATATTTTGAGGTAATTCCCATGTTACTAGATAATTTTCCATGTCAAAAAACCAAGGAATGTAAGTAGAGATAAAAAAAAAATTCCATCAGGAAAATTATCATTAATTGATGCATTATTACCTGTATGAATGAGTCTAGACAGAAAATTAACAACAAGATTATATCTCCCGGCCTTATCTATGATAACAATATTGAATTCTTGTAGTAGTAGTAGTGACCCAGGAACTCGAGCATTTGTAATAGGTTTATTCATTATAAACCTAATATCTAAGTGATTAGTGTGCACAAAGACTTGATATCCAGTTATATAATGTCTAAATTTATTGATGACATAAACTACCACTAAGAATTATTTTTCAGTCACAGTGTAGTTTAGCTCAACAGGATAAATGTCTTTACTGAAAAAATAGATAGCATACAGAACTTGATTTTATCTTTGGCCCAAAACAACCCCAGAGCTATATCTGAGGCATCAGTGAAAATGTGAAAAGTAAGGGACCAATTTGTCCCTCTCAGGATTGGTGCAGTTGAAAGTTTTTTTTTTAATATCTCGAAGGAAATTTGACATTGAGAATCCCAATGAAATTCAACATCCTTGGCTAACAATTTGAACATTAGGGCAACTAGTCTTGTGAAATTTTGGATGAATCTTCTATAATATCCAACATGTCCTAAGAAGATTCTAACCTCTTTATGGCAACTAGGGGTTCTAATTCGATAAATAATTTCAATCTTACCAAGATCTACCTATATCCTAATGGTAGAAATATGATGGCCTAAAACAATCCCCTTGGTGAGCATCATTCTAGATTTTTCATGGTTGAGGGAAAGGTTGGTCTCTCTACACCTGATCAATACTTTCTCTAGGTTGTCTAAGGCTTGTTGGAAATCATCCCCATATACTTTGAATTCATCCATATATACTTCCACACAGTCATGGGTCATGTCAGAAAAAAAGGTCAGGACAACCCTTTGAAGAGTGGTAGGGGCATTACATAAACCAAAGGGAAGGACCCTATAAGCGTAAGTGTCCAATGTAACACTTGATCTATGAAGGGAAAGGGAAAATAATCTCTAAAAGTAGCCTTATTCAAATCTCTAAAGTCCACACAAATCCTCCACTTTACATTCTTCTTAGGAAGAATGACTAGTGGAGATACCCACTTATTATCTGAGATGCGATAAATAAAATTGACATGTAGGAGCTTTTGGATATCTTCTTTCACTATATCCTTCAAGGCTGGATTCATCCTTCTTTTAGGTTTCCTAACAAGTATGATTTGATTGTTCATGTAAATGTGGTGCATACAAGTATCCAGGTGAATCATTTTCATGTAAGAGTAGTCCCATGCAAAAGCACCAGACTGTCCATGAATGATTTGAATCAATTGTTTTTGTTGTTCAGATTGCAAGCTAGAGTTGATGTATAGACACTTTCCATGGATGATTTCAACAGATTGAATAGGTGACTCCCTACCTTCAATTATTGCTGAAATGGTAAACAATGTGGTGGTGGAAGAATGACAAATTTCCTGGAATTCATAACTGAAAATGTGTGTATTCCTGAAAAGATTTTGGATATTTGATGCACTATGTTGCAGCTAAAAATTGGTTCAATACTTGGTATTCATATTTTTCTTGAAAACCCCTTAGTTGTTCAATTGTTAATAAAGGTTGAGCACATTCCTCCTCCCCATATGGGTTTTCTAACCACAGAGGAACTTTAGTTGCTAGTTGGGTAGGAGGAAAGAGAATACGTTTTTTGACTTTGAGACCCATTGGAAATTGTCATCTCTCTGGACCAACAACCAATGAATGTATCAACAGTGGCCAACCATGGTCGACCAAGTACAAATGGATTCCCGGTTTTAGTAGATTTTGGATGAATCAATAAAAAGTATACATGATACTCCCACAAAGCTAGGGTAAGTGTTACATCATCCAGACTTCCAACTAGTCTAATGACTGATTTATTTTCTAATTCCAATAGGGTCTGTGTTGGCCTCAAGTGATTTAGTTGCAACTTTTGCATGGTATCCACAATCATAACATTTATTGTTTCTCCTAGATCAACAAGTGTATCGGGTAAATAAATGTTATTGATTTGTATGGTTACCACTGTGTTCCCTGGATCATTGTATTTAGATGGCATTTCTGATATGGTTTCCGACAATTGTCCAACTACATATATGACATGAGGTTCTTATTGGCATGTTTTACAGGCAGCGTATGCTTGTCCTTGATGGAAAGTACAACAACGATGATGGCTTGAGTACAGGTATAATGTGCCATGCGGGCACCATAATTATTTTGGGAAGATGCAACAAAGCAAGCTCATGAAGACCAGAAGAGATAGTGCAGAGGTGCACGCAGAGTGCAGAGTATGTGTGTTTGTCATTGATGGCAAAGATCATGACCAACAACACAACAATGATCGCATGGAAAGATCAGAAGCTAAATTCCATTTCGGGTATCAGAAACAAAGACTTCATTTTGGAGTTTCGGATACTGGGAGTTGGAGGAGTCAAGATTCGAGACTCTTCATCACAGGAGTCCCGAAGTGCCGAAATGCGAAACACTGAAAATCCTGAAATATGCACATCAACCGGATTTTTGGATACTGGGAGTTGGAGGAGTCAAGAGTCGAGACTCTTCATCATAGGAATCCCGAGGTGATGAAATGTGAAATGCCGAAAATATTGAAACAAGCACATCAACCGGAGTTTCGGATACCGAGAGTTGGAGGAGTCAAGAGTAGAGACTCTTCATCACAGGAGTCCCAAAGTGTCGAAATGCGAAATGCCAAAAATCCTGAAACATGCACATCAATCAGAGTTTCGGATACTGGAATTTGGAGGATTCAAGAGTCAAGACTCTTCATCACAGGAGTCCCGAAGTGCCAAAATGTAAAATGCCGAAAATCCCAAAATAGGCACATCAACTAGAGTTTCGGATACCGGGAGTTGGAGGAGTCAAGAGTCGAGACTCTTCATCATAGGAGTTCTGATGTGCCGAAATGCGAAACGCTGAAAATCCCGAAACAGGCACATCGACCGAAGTTTTTGATACTAGGAGTTGGAGGAGTCAAGAGTCGAGACTCTTCATCACAGTAGTCCCGAAGTGCCGAAATGAAAAATTGTGAAAGCGCTATATGGATAAGCGCTTGGTCATCACCGGTGGTCACATCATCGAAGAGCTGTAGAGAAGAGCTCGAAGAGACAAGCTCCATTTCGGACGCTGGTACATGGAGAGTTGAGACGACTCATCACAGAATCCCCAAAATTTGAAATGCAAAATGTGTGTTAAGAATTGGCCCCTGGTCATAACCTATGGTCACATCGATGAAGGCTCAAGGGAGGAGGTAGCACGAAGCTAATCTCCATTTTGGAGATCGTGACTTGGAGATACGGGATGCCTCACAGGAATGCAGAAATGTTGAAATCTCAAATTGCAAAATGGAGAAATAAGCACGAGACCCATCATTTATGATCCAACGGTGCAGGTTATTCATGAATATGATCAAAGGGCTACTGTTTCTCTTCACGGTTAATTGATCAGTGGCAATTCAGTACCAGATGCGGTTTTTTTGGAGGTTCACAGTGTAACTGCTAGAAACGACTAATTGTTTCTACCAGAGGACTTGAAGAGACTTCAGGGTGATCGCCAGAGAAACTGAAGAGTATCAAGGAATCTGCCAGTGGAATGCAAATTATTCATAGAGGTGATTGACAAATGGAAGAGTGTTGAAGCTTGTAACTGCAATAAAGAGGGTGAGCTCGACTATGATAGAGAAGACAAAGAGTCTCGACTATTGGAGAGGTGAAGGAATCTCAGCATAACACCCAGTGATGATGGACACATGGGTTTAACAACTAGATAAGTTGAAGAGTTGCAATGATGATCATGCAGAGCACTCGACATGAAGAGCATGTAGAAGCATTGTGCATATGGGATGCACAAGGTGCACAGAGACTATAAGAAGGCAGAACAAAGAAGAGATGGGGGTTGGCTGGAGAGAGGAATTACACACGAGGAAATGGCATGATGTGGGCAGGAGCTGAAATACACAGAAGAGGCGTAATTCAGAGAATAAAAATAAGATGCAGAGCATAAAGTGCAACAAAAGAAAAGAACAGAGAGGCATAACTGAGACAGTAAAAGAAGGCTGAGGTGCACTTGTATAGAAGAGCAGAAGATCAGAAAGTGAAAGAAGATGTAGGCAGAGAGACACTGATACATGAGAGCAGAGTAGTGTAGTAGAACAGTGATGAAACTGGTAAGCCATTGATGAACATTATATCACTGTAATAAGTTTCGGTAGCAAAGATTTATATTTCAGGGTGATAGGGAGGTGCTAGGGAGGACTGCTTTCCTTAGAGGTTCAAGTGGGTGCTTGAACACAGGGAGTTGTAGCTTCCATCTGGTTGCAGCCAAAGAAACCAGGGTGACAAGGTGGTGCAAGGGGGAACTGTTGTTCTCTGTTATACAAGTTGGTGCCTGTGTGACTGGAAGTTGGTGCTTCCATCCAGTTGGTGTTGGAACACTTAGGGAGTTGTTACTTTCTTCTAGTGGGTGCTAGAGAAACCAGGGAATTGGTGCTTCCTTCTAGTAGGTGCTAGAGATAACAGAGATTTGGTGCTCTCAGCAAGTTGCAGCTTGCAAAACAGAGGTTGTAGCCTCATTATGAGTTGGTGCTCATAAGTATGATAATGTACAGAATGTAAAGATTACTTATCATATAAAGAAGAAGAGGTTTTTACCCTTTATGGGTTTCC
>ML799198.1:35972-61776 GCA_009831015.1 Picea engelmannii | reverse complement strand
TTCTTTCCTTTTTCTTCCAAGATTTTTGATGCAAAGGTCCCTTACAATTTTATCATAAATGGGAATGTCCTTAATAGCTTGTAGCAAGGGAATATTTACACATATGTTTCTTAATTAAGCTTCTAAATCATGTCCTAAAGGCACCTCAGGATTCTTTATAATCATCCTCTCTTGATAGGGTGGACTGTTAATTTCCTAAGGTGGTTCAGGTTGCGAGGTAGAACTGAGTGGCATGGAAGGAAAAATTTCCTCTACAACATGCATGTTTTCTTCTTCATCTTGTTGATTTTTTTATTGTTCTTCATATATGACCACCGTAGGACTTGTTTTATTTAAGACCCTCCAAGATCTTAATTGAATTTCATTTAATGGAGCCGAGGTAATTACATAAGTTGGGAAGTTATGCAATTCAATACTCTGTACAGGTTGAGTAGGTCTATTATTAGGTTTTGGAATGGGATGTGTAGGAATTGGGGTAGGACGAGGATGGATTTTATTTAGTGGTGCTTTTATTTATTGCTGATGTTGAGGAGGTGGGGGTAATGAGGGTGGAATAAATCCTGGAAAAATATGAGAGATGTTAGAAGGGTACTGTGGGTATGTGGGATAAGAGGGTGTCTGTAATGGCCACAAAGGGACATTTTCATAGAAATTTCCCCTCCATCCCTATTACCAAGGATAGCCTTGGGGTTTTTGAGGTGTCCATTATGAATAAGACATTTGAGGGACCCACTGCTGTTGTGGATATTGCATGGAGGGATCTGTGAACATGTTAGGGTTTTGTTGCCTGCATAGCCTCCTAGGGGGATATGCTATGTCTTTGGGTTCCACTCCTACATTATAGATAGCTTGAATTCCAGGCAGTGAAGGACACCTCTCAATAGGATTCCCCTATGTACAAATTCCAAAAACTTATATGACATTAACGGGGCACTCCTTCTCAGGATGTCTCTTCCTACACCGATGACACAAAATTTCCAAAACAACATTTTCTTCCTCTTGTTTCCTTTTTATTTTGAGGGTATCCAATTGGGTTTTGATTGTTTTTAGGATATGTGTTTTGGAATTCTCTAGCAAGTTCCCTAGTTCCATTCTCGTGACACCACTAGTGGCAGGTTTAGCAATTCAGTTTACCGGGTCTCTTAAACTTTTTCTAGTCTTGGCTTGACTACGTGAGTACTATTTACAATACTCAAAAATATAAACAAATGGTTTTTGGTATACAACCCCGTAGCTAATGAGGTTCCATAATTCCATACAATCATCCCTTACACCTTTTAGAAAAATGGTCCTAGTTGTGTTGTGTCGAGGGAAACTTGTTTGGTCTTTTGGTAGTTATAAAGGAACCTTTATAGGTACTATTCTAGGATTTCCTCCTTAGATTGATTCATTTTGAAGATGTCATTCCTATCATCCCTAGGTATACAATAGTCCTGGTATTTCTTGAGAAAGGTTTCCTTCATGTCATCCCAGGATACAATACTATGTTCCCCTAAACTCATGAACCATCTTAGTGCCGAGTCTTTTAGTGTGAATGAAAATAGTTTAAATTTCTGAGCATTGTATGTATAATTATAACTTATGCATAATATATCAAACTCAAATAGAAATAAATCAGGGTCTTTAGATGACATACCATGAAAATGAGGTAATGATGATAACAAAATATTCTTCATAGTAACATTTTTGGTAATGTCCAGGATCGGAAATCCAAATGTCTTTGTCTCATTGGTTTCCTGGTTTTCATTCCCTTCTTCATCTGCCATATTTCCAAACAAAAACTTATAGGTTGTATAAATAGGTGATGTTTCCCCACTATATGATGGTTCAACCACTGGATTAGTAAGGATATTTAAATTTTCCAATACTTTATGTAATGCTCCAACTGCAGATTCAACCTCCTCTACCACCACCTTTGTTTCCTTTCCAAATCCTTCTTCTTCGGATTGGGTTGCCATTGCTTCTCCTGCTACTTGATGTGATATGTTTTCAATTTGCACAGTAGCTTCAATTTTAGGGTCTTTTACTATAGTTTCAATTGTTGCAACTGAACTTTCTCCTCTTAAAATTCTTTCTCCATAGCGATTAACAGAATTAGTAGGAGGGATTTTTCTTAGACCACATAAATATTCTGTAATTTTAGATGAAATACATCTTCCTTTACTATCTCTAAGTATACTCATAAAAATTTACTAATGCTAATAAAACACAAAATCTAACTATTGAAAGGGAGAGGACAAGCTAACTTTGGAGTGACCCCACCAAAGTGGATGTGCAGGTTCTTACCTCTCCTCTTACCATCTTCTCTCCACCCTTAGTTCATCCTTAAAACCAATAGAAAACCATCAAACCAATCCAATTCACACACTACCTTAAAACCAATCCAAAACCATCAAACTAATCCAATTCAAGCACTACCTATTACCGTTTACAACTTCCTGACAATGGCGCCAAAATGTTGGTGCAATTATATGTTTAATATATAACAAAGAATTAATTTACTGACTGGAATTCATAATCAATAGAGTTGTTACACTATATGTGCCCGAAAGAGGTGTTCTAACTATGATCAATTAATATAGTGGGAATTAAACCAATACTAAACTTAAACTCTATTTTAATCAAACACGAATTACAATATGCAAAACTTAAAAGTAATACTTCAATCACGATGAAACTGAGATCTTCCTATCCTATTATTCATACACTATGCAAGATTTAAATAAATTTACTTAAATAAGGAAATCTAGCCAATAACATGTAATTTGGAAACTATCCTGTCTCTGCAAGTAACTTAGTATAGGAAACATGAATTGTATCAAGGCTTTCCATTTACTGGCTCATGGAATACGAAAGATGGAGTCCCGACTTGTCCCTGTAATGAAACACTTAGAAATTAAATCTCAAGCAACCTCTGCAAAGAGTTAAGAAAGAAATCACTATGCAACAAAATAAATATTTGTAAATCTATGCAACTACTCTAGTATAGGCTGCGTATATGAAACTGAACTAAGTAACCTAAGAAATTTGGTGCACCTCACATGTACTACATTCACAAGAAAATATTTATATGAGAGAATCACTCATTATACACACAAGGATATAACTATTCCTATGCATCCACCACTCCATTCACACTATGTGAATTCAAACTGTAACACATGTACCAGAAGAAAACTAGCATGTACAGTATCGGGTACCAGATCCAAGAATTATATTAACACACACGATGAAATGAGGACATGAATGGAAAATATAAATTAATCATACACAATAAGTTTACAGATCTGGATCGATGGGCCCTTTACGACATGAACAAGGTAATTGATTGAACTCATAGAATATAAAACTTCAAGCAACACATTGAATCATCAAACTAGAACTTGTATTAATCTTCAACAAAGAGTAGTAGTCTTACATAAGACACATATTCAGTAACAATATAAAAACATAACAATATACACTGACTCCTTACTACCTATATGCCCCCTTTTTAAAAGAGAAACGACATGGTGCAATTAAGACTAAATATAGTTCAGATATGAGAAAATGTACCATTTCTAGCTAGGTGAATATCTATCTCTCCACAATAGTTGGCAAATTGTTTCTTTCGTTGAGATGCCTTCATCCTCATGACACAAAGTGCACTAGGAAGAAGGTATTTGTATCATGCAAATCCATAACAGTCAATGACGATCCACAACTACTTTGTTGAGCTCATTGATGGTGTTACATTCAGTTGAAAAAATCAGATTTTTTAGGAATGGGTACCGAACGCCTATAAGATGTTGGTATGAGATAGTTGTGGAATTGTTTGGTACCGGATAACTGTAGAATGGACTGGTACCAAATGACTAGTTTGGAATGATGAATGTCTATGTAGTTCACCCTATCTAAGCTGGAGTCGTGTCTTGAGGAAGAGATTCACAACAAATTAATTAGAGGAATTAGAGCAGTAATCATTGTTTCAAACTATTAATAAACCATGAAAATCATAACTACATGCTCTTTACCTTATGTACACAAGGGGTGACTAGGAGAGTGTAAAGACAAGTATAATGAGTGGATTCATGCACATACAAGGAAAAATAATCAGTAAAATAAGCAAGATAAGGTGGTTGGAGGTGACAAAAATGAGGCCCAATAGTCATCGAGTACTGATGAGGGTGATCGACTGACCAGGTAACATGCAATACCCACTACCTCTCCCCATAATTCTTTCCCTAACCTGACACTACTGAGCATGCACCTTTATTTTTCCATCAACGCCATGTTCATCCTTTCTATAACTCCATTATTCTAAGGAGTATAAGGAGTAGTATTCTGCCTTGATATACCATATTTCTTACATAATTCTTCAAATTCATTCTTGCAGAACTCACCACCATTATCCATCGTCAAGACCTTAATTCTTTTCTCTGTTTGATTCTCAACAAGATCCTTAAACTCTTTAAACCTGTCAAATAATTCATATTTCTTCCTAAGTATCTAGAAGTCATCTATAATTGAGACATAGTACACAAATTTTCCTAATGATGGAATCAACACAGGTCCAAACACATCACCGTGCACTAGCTGTAAAATTCTTTCTTCTCTCGTTGCACCAGATGGGAATCTTACCTGATTCTACTTCTGATATGCACAATGTTCATATAAATCAAAATCCATAGAGAAGTTATACATACCTTCAAACATACCTTTACAAGTAGTAGTAGTCGAAGACCCTTCTCTCTAATTTGCTCCAGTCTTTGATGCCATAACATAACCTTTTCTCCAGAGACTCTAGGAGTTTTTTCTTCTTCATATCCAATATCAGGAACAATGGAACTATTACACCCATCACTAATAGTGATTCCTTGTATCTTATACAGAGTTCCAATATGAACTCCCTTCAAAAACACCATTTCTCCTCGAACCATCCGATAGGTTTCTTTTTCAAATACTATTTTTACCCATGCATTGTCCATTTTGGTTACTGAAATCAAATTTCTGGCCAATCCTAGGATGTGAAAAACACCAGGAAGTATTCTAATACTTCCATATATGGGCCTCAACTTGACTTTTCCTCGTCCTATGATTTTGATTGTCGATTCATCACCTATGAAAACTTTACCTCCATCATACCATTCATATTCATAGAACCACTCCATGTGGGGAGTCATATGAAAGGATGCACCTGAGTCAATCAACCATACCTCATGATCTGCAAGTGTTCTTGAAGAAGCCAGGTACAAATCCCGTCCTTATTCCTTGGAGGTATTTTCTTCTGTATAGGGAGCACCTTCAAATACCTTCACTCTCTCAATGCTTTTAGATCTACATTGCTTCTTGAAGTGCCCTTATTTTCCACAACTCCATCATACCTTTACAAAATTTCCGGGATATTTAGATCTACCCTTATATTTATATCTTCCACTTGAGGAATTAAATCTATTTCTTTCCTGGGAGCGTGATCTTGAAAATAATCCATCTGTGCTATTTCCTTCCATTGTCTTTCATCTCATATCCTGTGAAAACAAGGATGAGACCACATCATTGAAACTCAAGGTAGTTGTATTACTACCTATGGACACAACTAGACTATCCCACAAGTATGGTAAAGAGCACAATAAAATGATACACTTATCTTCATTTGAAATTTTAATCTCAACAAATAATAACTTACTTACCACAATATTGAAGGCATTCAAATCTGTCATCGAGTCTCCATATCTCATCCTCAGGTTATACAACTTCTTCCACAGGAAAAATTTATTTACTAGGAACTTAGACTGATACAAATTCCCCAACTTATCCCATAACTCCTTGGCTGTAGCTTCCCCAAACACATTCAGTAATACCAAATCTGAGAGACACATTCAGATTATGCTCTTCAACTTCCGATCCAACTTTTTCCAGTCATCTGATGACGTTCCTGTAGGTGTAGTACCTAGATCCACCGTGATCCAGTGATCTATATATACCAACAAATCTTCCATATTGAGCTTCCACAACTCAAAAATTTTCCCATTAAATTTCTCGATCTCTATTTTCGAACTTCTCGCCATTTGTTTTCACTTGAAGAATCAATACAAAAAATCTCCCACTGTAATAAGGTTTATCACATTCCCCAGCCAAACCCCTGAACACAAAGGCATCCTCCTAAAGCCAATAATTTCTATGATACCAAATGTAGAATTGAACCTTGTACAATTATTTACTGCAAACATATTTTCAATAAAAGAACAAAAAATATACAATGGAAAATACACACTTTACACAAGGATATTTCCCCTAGAAACCCAAACTGGGAAAACCAACATATTATATATTCATCTCATCTCATACATTGTTTACAATAAAATATACATATAGGATCATGTAGCATCCAAAACCATAATCCAATAACCCAGATTAGTCAACAACCCTAGCTCCTTAACCGAAAATAGAAAACCATTGGAGAAAACCATGTGCCAAATGTTGGATTACTGAGTGGGGGGGGGGGGGTTGAATCAGTAATAGCGTAACTATAATCCTTTTTCTCCGAATAATCCAAGTGTTATATCAATGTATAATTATTATCCAATAATGAGAAATAAGAAATGAACAATCACACACATACACAATACACCAATGTTTTACATGGAAACCCAAATCAAGAGAAAACCACATAATGCTTTTTCTTATATGTCTTGAAGAATTACATTCATTGGAAGCACCAACTTCCTTTGTTTTCTAGCTCCAACTGGAAGGAGGGTACAACCCCTTAGTTTCTCAGGATACAACCTGAGTGAAGCTCCAACTCCGCAATTCTATGGCTACAACCAGAAGGAGGATACAACCCCCTAAGTTCTCCGGCTACAATAGGAAGGTGGCTACAACCACCTGTCCTTGCCCCGTCCAACCACCCTGAAGTATAATTAGAATGATGGAACCACTTTCAATCTATCACTATGAGATATACTGTTGTACAACTGTAACAACCTATACCACTGACCTGTATCCAATCTGTACAACTTCCCTGTAATCAATCTATACCTGAACTGAACATGTATCTACAAAAATTACAACAGATACGCGACCTGTAGTGTTTCATCTTGTGTATGTATGTTCCCTATCTATTATGCAGCCTGCGTATGTATGCTACCAAACTATTACACAGCCTACGTATGCCTTCTGAAAACTAGGGTTTCCTTTTCTTGAAAACTTCTGATGTTTTGTAACTTCTTTCACATAGATCTGTAACCTGTCACTATATCTAGACTGTAACTGTACCATGTGCATGCATCCTCATATATAACCTTTACTCAAGGCAAGTATGTCTCTCTCTAGTCATGTGTCATATAGGATGTGTAATCATGAACAAGTATAATATCCCTCAGATGATCTTAGTCATGAACCCATTTTTAATTTTTAGTCTCTCAATACATCAACTACTACACAAATACAAGCTCCCAACCATGTACCATTAAACCCCTTAGCCATATGCCAAGAAATACAAGATGTTCCTCAACAAGAAGTATCAATGATAAATATACCAACACTGTATTTCTTTATTTCTGACTTATACAAAAGATCCCATGTAGTCACTAGTCTCTCTAGGGAGAATTCTCAAATATCCATTGCCATTCCTCATGCATACATCAAAATCCAACTATTCATAGAAATAAGACATACCTTTTGAACCAATGGATGGATCTAATGTATCTGAGCACTTTAGACCTTCCTAGGAGCTTGATGTCAGAATCTAGAACCATTGCATCTTCATCTCTTCAATTTTCCATGGATTTACCAACATGTACGCACCCTAATACACTTCCAGCCTGCGTACAACAAATCATGTACTCACCTTGTACACAGACAACCCACATATAACTAAGCATGTACGCACCTTGTACACATACAACCTATGTATAACTCAACATGTATGCACATTTTACAAAGACATCCAACGTACACGTCAGAAAATAGGGTTTTGCCACAATTCCGAGAATTTCGCCATCAACCCTTCGTGCTACCTCGGACGCTCGCTACTGTAGATGTATCCACAAGTATTTACAAGAAGATTTACACAAGAAAATAGATATACAATATGTATAAGTGTGTGTTTAATGAGTGAGCTTTGACTCTCATTTATATCTTCATGTGGCCTTACACTTTCCTTATTTTAGGGCTTCTTCATTTAAAATAATTTCTTTTGCAAAGCACTTTGACCCTTGGGGACTTCTATATGACTCATGAGGGATTCTCCAACTTCATATGGTCATAAATCTCTAAATGTGAGGAGTTATGTGATGTTCCACATACCACCAGAAACAACATGACAAGCATTGTCCATCTAGGATAGTTTCACTAACAAATTCACTATCCTTCATCTCATTATTCCACAATTAATCATGCGTTCTCTCACTTCGCAAAGCGTCTTCTCGTGAGGGATTTCACCATAAGGGGACCACTTTGGAGTTCATCCATATTTACTTCTTATCAACCGTGACAAGAAAATAATGAGTCATCTTTACATCAAACAATCTTGGGTCCATTACCCAAACCTTGTGCTACGGGGCTTTCTTCAAGGGTTGACATCAATGACAACCAACCTTAATCAACAATATCCCCCTTTGTCATTGATGGCAACACTCTGATGAAATACTGAAATCATATCACTCATGCTCCCCCTGGAACCATGCCTTTGTCCTTTGCCTCTGTCGTATGCATCTGATAAATCTCTCCCCCTTTGTCATCAATGGAAAAGGTATCTTTCCATCCAGGTTTGCTCCCCCTGACTGAGTTGTCCTCTTATGGTGATTCCTCGTGTAAATATATATTTAAAGGATTCTCGTGGAAGTGGTTTTGTGAATATGTCTGCCACTTGTTCGTTTGTGCCCACACAACTATGATATTCTTTTCTGCAACCTGCTCTCGTAGAAAGTGATACTTGATTGGAATGTGCTTCGTATTGGAGTGCATCACCGGGTTCTTCAAGATACTGATGGTGCTTGTATTATCACAATATATTAGAATGGGCTCATCATACTCAACCTATATATCTGTCAGAGTTTGTTTCATCCAAAGAACCTGTGTACAACATGATGTTGCTGCAATATACTGTGCCTCAGCTGTAGATAGAGATATTGATGATTGTTTCTTTCTTAGGCATGATACTAAACACTCACCCAAGTAAAATGTTGCTCCATTGGTGCTTCGTCGGTCATAAATACAACCTTACCAATCTTCATATCTGTAGGCAATAAGTTATATATCCATTCTTTTTGGATACCATAATCCAAACTCTTCTGTTCCTTTGAGATATCTAAAAATCCTCTTCACTGCTAACACATGTGACTCCTTTGGTGCTGCTTGAAATCATGCCACCTGTCCAACTACCTGCATTAAATATGGTCTAGATGTTGTCATATATTGTAGGATTCCAATCATTGCACTGTATTGCCTCTGATGTGTAGACTTTGAATCATCATATTTTCTCAACTTGCAACTAGTTTGCATGGGAGTGATAACTGGTTTGCAATCTTCCATTCCGAACCTCTTTAGCATTTATATGATATACTTGGTTTGAGAAATAAAGATTCCTCGGTTGCTTTGACGTATCTGAAGTCCCAAAAAGAAGGATAGTTCTCCAAGTTACAACATTTCGAATTCATTCTGCATATCTTTTGCAAATTTCTGGCTTAACCTGTCATCATCACTACCAAAAATAATATCATCAACATAAACTTCAATTAATAAAATATTACCTTGACATACCTTGATGTAGAGGTTGTTGTCTGCACTTCCTTTTCTGAACCCTGCATGTTGTAGATACTTATCCAGTTTAGAGTACCATGCTCTAGAAGCCTGTTTTAGACCATACAAGGCCTTCTTTAATTTACACATATAATTTGCATTCTCTGACAACTGAAATTCTTCTGGTTGTTCAATGTAGACTTCTTCTTCAAGTTCCCCATTCATAAAAGATGATTTTATGTCCATTTGATATACTTTAACATTTTTGGAGCATGCATAGGCTAAAAGCAGCCGAATTGCTTCCATTCTGGCAACTGGGGAAAATGTCTCTTCAAAGTCGATTCCTTCAATCCGTGCATATCCTTTACATATTAATCTAGCTTTGTTCCTTGTAACTTGCCCATCTTCATTTAATTTATTCCTGAAAACCCATTTTGTGCCAATCACATTCTTATTGTTTGGTCTTGGAACCAGTTCCCAAGTGTCATTTTTCTCTATCTGATCCAATTCTTCATTCATGGATTTATTCCAAAATTCATCATTGTTGGCTTCTTCAAAACAGTTTGGTTTAATTGTAGATAAGAGTTCTAGGTGTTCTTATTCTTGTGAACGGATTTTTCTTCTAGTCTGAACTCCTGCATCTTTGAATCCAATAATCTGATATGAATGATGATTCTTCTGTACTTGTTTTCTAGGTGTCTTTGGAGATACTTGTTGAACTTGCTCTTCTGTTTCTGTTAGATTCTCTTCATATTCCTCTTCTACTTCATCTTCTTCGAAAAGTTGTTCCATTGATTTGTTTTCTTCTTCCTTTGATTCTGGTCTGCCTGTTTCATCAATTGTTACGTTGATGGTTTCCACAAATTTGTTCAATCTTAGATTGTAAAACTTGTATGATTTTCTTGTACTTGAGTAACCAACAAGTACTCCTTTGTCCATACGAGATTCAAACTTTCCCGTTCTTCGATCTTCTCTTTTGATGTAGCATTTGCTTCCAAAAACGCTGAAGTGCTTCACATTTGCTGGTTTTCCTTTCCATAGATCGTAGGGATTTTTATCAGTGTTTTTTTTTACCATTACTCTATTTTGAATGTGAATTGTTGTATGCAATGCCTGTGTCCAAAATATATCTGTCAATTTGGAATCCATTAGTATTGTTCGAGCCATTTCCTGTACTTCCCTGTTCTTTCTTTCAACAACTCCATTCTGTTGAGGTGTCCTAGCAACAAAGAATTGCCTTTTTATTCCATGACTACTGCAGTAGTCCATAAATTCCTTTGATGTGAACTCTCCTCCATGATCAGATCTCAAGCATTTGATTCTTGAATGCATCTCATTTTTAACCATTTCCTTGTAGATCTTGAAGTTTTTAAAAGCTTCTGACTTGTTCTTGAGAAAGAAAATTGCAGTCATTCTTGTATAATCATCAACTAATAACATAAAGTATCTCTCACCTTTTAATCACTTTGTTGTAGTTGGTCTAACTAGATCAATATGAAGAATTTCCAGTGGTCTTGTTGTTGAATATTCCTTTGATTTCAACCTGGTCTTTGTTTTCTTTCCTTGTTGACAATGCTTGCATAAAGTGTTGGTTGGTTTCGTGATCCGAGGCATTTCTCTGACTGCTTCTCTTTTGTTGACTTTGACAAGGTTATCAAAATGCATGTGACCCTTTCTTCTATGCCATATCCAACTTTCATCTTCCTTTCCTAGACAACACTTTTCATTTCCAATTTCACTTAACACATATATGTTGTTTGAAGTTCTTGCAGCTGTACCGACCAATTTCCCTGAACCTTCTCTTCTTATCTCACACTTTTGTGAATCGAAAGTAACTTTATGAACTTGTTCACACATTTGAATCACACTTAGAAGATTATGTTTCATATCTTCTACTAGTAGAACATTTTGTGCCTTTTTATTCTTGTTTCCAATTCAGACTGTGCCTTCTCCAATGATTTTGGCTGAATTATCATTTCCAAAGGATACTGATCCTTTTGTTTCCTTTTGAAATGTAATAAATTTGTCTTTATTACCTTTCATGTGTTTTGAACACCCACTTTCAACATACCAACCGTGTTTCTTCTACTTAGTTTGTATTGCGAATGTGCATTCTTCATTGCGATACTGATCTTGCTTTCTTATCCATGTCATTTTCTGAGGTTCTTTTCTGTGACTATTGTTATTATGTTGAGGTTCTTTAGGAGGGACCACCATTCTGTAATCTTTGGCCACGTGTCCAAAATTATTACATTTGTAACATTCCACTTTAGTGCTAAAAAATCCAAACTTGTTGTAACTTCTTCTTTGTGTTTCACTAGGTATTCTTGAGTAACCCCTTTGTGTATGACTCTCAAAGTTGTTATCGTTCTTGTTGTTAGCTCTGCAATTCACAATTGTATGTCCAAAATTATTACTTGCATAACATAAACCAAAAAATATAGTTTGATACCCAGGAGTTGAAGATCTTCTGAAAAAAGGTGCTCTTATGAATCCTTCTTCTTCTTGAGGCCTATCTGTCTGTTGTTGATTCTGAAATCTAAATCTTCTCGGTGGAGGAGTGTCCTTGTAATCTTCCTTGTATATCTTCCTATCCCTTTTGATTGTCTCTACATAGCTTTTTGAATTTGTTTCTTGCTCTGTTTTTTTGGAGCTTGATCCTTTTTCTGTCTGATTGTATCCAAGTCCAGACTTGTCAAGATGAGATTTTTTTATTGTTGATGATGTCATCTAGAACTTTTGAGCTATTCTGCATATTTTTATTTTGAATATCCTTTCTTAGTGTGAAAATCTCAGCTTCCAAGTTTCCAATGATCTTGTCCTTTTCTTCTATTTGTTCTTTGAGTGATTCTTCAATTCTTTTATCTTCTTCTATTTGAACCTTCAATCTTTTGATCATTTGTTCTAGTTCTTGAGTGTCCTTTTTCTCTTCTGATAACTTCTATGGAACACATTAATTATTCTTGATGGTCAACGTCTGCCTCTTCAATTTTGTCTTCGAATTCTTCATATCCTTCTTCGGCTTCTTCATATTCTTCTTCGGAGTCTTCTTTGTCAGAATCTTTTACTGCCATGAATATAACTCTTCATGTCTCACTGACACTGATTCCATCTTCATCTGATGATGAGATGTCTTCTTTGATGTATAAGATTTTCTTGAAATATTTCTTTGTAGTTCTTTTTCCTTTGTATGTGTGTTTGCCTTTTGAGTAACCTTCATCATTTCTCTTTTTCTTATGAAGACATTTGTTAGAAAAATGACCAATACTATCACAATTAAAAAAAATTAAAGGAAGATTACCTCTATACCTACCATTGGTTCCCTTGTTCATTATTTTGACGAAGTTGGCCACTTCTTAATCATCTTCTGAGAAGTTGCTACTGCTGCTATATTATACTTGTTCCTTTTTCTTTTTCTTTGATCTTTTGGATGCTTTAAAGGTTTCTTCTTTTACATCTAGATTTTCCTGTTCAGTTCTCATTTCATATACTGTGAAGATTCCATGCAGTTCATCCATGCTTATTGAGTTCAGATCTGATCTTTCTTCTAGCGTTGATATCTTAGGGTTGAATCTCATAGGAAGAGATCTTAGTACCTTTTGAATAATTATAGATTCTTCGATTTCTTCTCCCAATCCTATGATTGCATTCACTATTTCATCAACTCTTAAGAAGTAGGCTGCAATATTCTCATCTTCCTTGATTTTTAGTTGTTCGAACTGACCTCTGTAAGTTTGAAGTTTTTCTGCTTTGACTTTTGTATCTCATCCATAATTATTTCGAACCTTGTACCAAATCTCTTTAGTGGATTTACAATATGCAACTTTGGTGAATACGTTTTCACTGATACCAATCAAAAGTGCATTTGTAGCTTTGGAATTATTATGACCAAGTTTCACTGCTTTTTCATTTGTTGGTGGAACTGTTGGTACTGTGTATCCATCTACAATTGATTTCCAAATTTCAAACCCCTGTGCCTATATATATGTCTTTATTAATATGCTCCAAAAAACATACTTTTGTCCATCAAAGTGTGGTATTCCATTTTTATATGAGTTGGTACTCTCCATGATCTACCTTTCAGTGGTTAAAATGATTTCTGAAGGAACCTTCTCTGATACCAATTGTTGGATTACTGGGAGGGNGGGGGGGGGGGGGGGGTGAATTAGTAATAGCGTAATTATAATCCTTTTTCTCCAAATAATCCAAGTGTTATATCAATGTAGAAATATTATCTAATAATGAGCAATAAGAAATGAACAATCACACACATACACAGTACACCAGTGTTTTACGTGGAAACCCAAATCGGGAGAAAACCACATAATGATTTTTCTTATATATCTTGAAGAATTACATTCATTGGAAGAACCAACTTCTTTTGTTTTTCAACTACAACTGGAAGGAGGCTCCAATCCCCTAGTTTCTTAGGCTACAACCCAAGGGAAGCTCCAACTCCCCAATTCTCTGGCCAAGAAATACAAGTTGTGCCAAGAAATACAATATGTGCCTCAACAAGAAGTATCAATGATAAATATACCAGCACTATATTTTTGTATATATGACTTATACAGAAGATCCCATGTAGTCACTAGTCTCTCTAGGGAGAATTCTCAAATATCCATTGCCATTCCTCATGCATACATCAAAATCCAACTATTCATAGAAATAAGACATACCTTTTGAACCAATGGATGTATCTGAGCACTTTAGACCTTCCCGGGAGCTTGATCTCAGAATCTAGAACCTTTGCATATTCATCTCTTCAAGTTTCCATGGATTTACCAACATGTACGCACACTAATACACTGCCAGCCTGCGTACAACTCAACATGTACTCACCTTGTACACAGAGAAACCATGTATAACTAAGCATGTACGCACCTTGTACATAGACAGCCCGCGTACAACTCAGCATGTACGCACCTTTTACACAAACAACTCGCGTACACCTCAGAAAATAGGGTTTTGTTGTAATTTCGATAATTTCTTTGTCAACCCTTCATGCTACCTCAGACACTCGCCACTTCAGATGTATCCACAAGTAATTACAAGAAGCTTTACACAAGAAAATAGATATACAATATGTACACGTGTGTGTTTAATGAGTGAGCTTTGCCTCTCATTTATATCTTCATTTAGCCTTACACTTTCCTTATTTTAGGGCTTCTGCATTTAAAATAATTTCTTTTACAAATTACTTTGACCCTTGGGGGATTCTATAAGACTTATGAGGGATTCTCCAACTTCATATGGTCATAAATCTCTAACCGTGAGGAGTTATATGACGTTCCACATACCACCGAAAACAACAGGACAAGCACTATCCATCTAGGATAGTTTCACTCACAAATTCATTGTCCTTCATCTAATTATTCCACAATTAAGCATGGGTTCTCTCACCCCGCAAAGCTTCTTCCCGTGAGGGATTTCACCATAAGGGGACCACTTTGGAGTTCATCCATATTTAGTTCTTATCAACCATGACAAGATAATAATGAGTCATATTTACATCAAACAATCTTGGGTCCATTACCCAAAACTTGTGCTACGGGGCTTTATTCAAGGGTTGACATCAATGACAACCAACCTTAATCAACAATATTCCCTTTGGAATTGATGGAATCACTCTGATGAAATACTAAAATCATATCACTTGTGATCCCCCTCGAACAATGCCTCTATCCTCTGCATCTGATAAATCTGCTCCCTCTTGAACCATGCCTCTGTCCTCTGTATATGATAAATTGCTTCCCCTTTGTCATCAATGGCAAAGGCATCTTTCCATTCGGGGTTGGTCCCCTTCACTGAACTTTCCTCTTATGGCGCTTCCTCATGTACATCTAAGACATATAAGATAAGCATTCAAAAATAATTCATTTTGGAGTAGAAATAACTCCAAGTCTCTAGCGAAGATATTCAAAGGATTCTCGTGGAAGTGGTTTTGTGAATATGTCTGCCAGTTGTTCTTTTGTGCCCACATACTCAACTCTGATGTTCTTTTCTGCAACCTACTCCCATAGAAAGTGACACTTGATTGGAATGTTCTTCATCTTGGAGTGCATCACCGGGTTCTTCTAGATACTAATGGCGCTTGTATTATCACAATAGATTGGAACGAGCTCATCATACTCAACTTGTATATCTGTCAGAGTTTGTTTCATCCAAAGAACCTGTGTACAACATGATGTTGCTACAAGATACTCTACCTCGGTTGTAGATAGAGATACCGATGATTTTTTCTTGCTTATCCATGATACTAAACACTCACCCAAGTAGAACGCTACTCCACTGGTGCTTTGTCAACCCATTTCTAATATTCAGTCGCTTAATAAATCAACTACTACACAAATATAAGCTCTCAACCATGTACCAAAAAAACCCTTAGCCATATGCCAAGAAATACAAGATGTGACTCAACAAGAAGTATCAATGATAAATAAACAATCACTATATTTCTATATATCTGACTTATACAGAAGATCCCATGTAGTCACTAGTCTCTATAGGGAGAATTCTCAAATATCCATTGCAATTCCTCATGCATACATCAAAATCCAACTATTCATAGAAATAAGACATACCTTTTGAACCAATGGATGGATTTGATGTATCTGAGCACTTTAGACCTTCCTGGGAGTTTGATCTCAGAATCTAGAACCTCTATATCTTCATATCCTAAAGTTTCCATGGATTTACCAACATGTACGCACCCTAATACACTACCAGCCCTTGTACAACTCAGCATGTATGCACCTTCTACACAGACAACCCACATATATCTCAGTATGTATGCACCTTGTACACAGACAACCCACGTATAACTCAACATGGATGCATCTTGTACATAGACAACTCGTGTACACTTTAGAAAATAGGGTTTTGCTGTAATTCTGAGAATTTCACTGTCAACCCTTCATGCTACCTGAGACGCTCGCCACTTCCGATGTATCCACAAGTATTTACAAGAATCTTTACAGAAGAAAATAGATATACAATATGTACAAGTGTTTGTTTAATGAGTGAGATTTGCCTCTCATTTATATATTCATGTAGCCTTACACTTCCCTTATTTTAAGGCTTCTTCATTTAAAATAATTTCTTTTGCAAATCACTTTGACCCTTGGGGGCTTCTATAAGACTTATGAGGGATTATCCAACTTCATATGGTCATAACTCTCTAACCGTGAGGAGTTATGTGACGTTCCACATACCATTGGAAATGACATGACAAACACTATCCATATAGGATAGTTTCACTGACAAATTTACTGTCCTTCATCTCATTATTCCATAATTAAGCATGGATTCTCTCACTTCACAAAGCATCTTCCCATGAGGGATTTCACCATAAGGGGACCACTTTGGAGTTCATCCATATTTACTTCTTATCAACCATGACAAGACAATAATGAGTCATCTTTACATCAAACAATATTGGGTCAATTACCCAAACCTTGTGCTACGGGGATTTATTCAAGGGTTGACTTCAATGACAACCAACCTTAATCAACAATATCCCCCTTTGTCATTGATGGCAACACTCTGATGCAATACTGAAATTATATCACTCATGCTCCCCCTGGAACCATGCCTATGTCCTCTATATCTAATAAATCTTCTCCCCCTAGAACCATGTGTCTATCCTCTGCCTCTGTCCCCTGCATCTGATAAATCTCTTCTCCTTTGTCATCAATGACAAAGGTATCTTTCCATCCGGGGTTGCTCCCCCTGAATAAACTGTCTTCTTATGGTGTTTCCTCATGTAAATATAAGACATATAAGATAAGCATTCAAAAAGCATTCATTTTGGAGTAGAAATAACTCCAAGTCTCTGGCAAATATATTCAAAGGATTCCCGTGGAAGTGGTTTTGTGAATATGTCTGCCACTTGTTCTTTTGTGCCCACATACTCAACTATGATATTCTTTTCTGCAACCTTCTCCCATAGAAAGTGACACTTGATTGGAATGTTCTTTGTCTTGGGGTGCATCACCAGGTTCTTCAAGATACTGATGGAACTTGTATTATCACAATAGATTGGAATGGGCTCATCATACTCAACCTGTATATCTGTCAGAGTTTGTTTCATACCTCAGCATGTACACACCTTGTACATAGACAAACCACGTATAACTTAGCATGTACGCACCTTGTACACAGACAACCTGTGTATAACTCAATATGTATGCACCTAGTAATGAGACAACTCGCGTACACCTGAGAAAATAGGGTTTTTATGTAATTCCGAGAATTTTTCCGTCAACCCTTCATGCTACCTCAGATGCTCGCCACTTCAGATGTACCCACAAGTATTTACAAGAATCTTTACACAAGAAAATAGATATACAATATGTACAAGTGTGTGTATAATGAGTGAGCTTTGCCTCTCATTTATATCTTCATGTAGCCTTACACTTTCCTTATTTTAGGGCTTCTTCATTTAAAATAATTTCTTTTGCAAAGAACTTTGACCCTTGGGGGCTTCTATAAGACTTATGAGGGATTCTCCAGCTTCATGTGGTCATAAATATCTAACCGTGAGGAGTTATGTGACATTCCACATACCACCGAAAAGGACATGACAAGCACTATCCATCTAGGATAGTTTCACTGCAAAATTCAATGTCCTTCGTCTCATTATTCCACAATTAAGCATGGGTTGTCTCACTCCGCAAAGCATCTCCCATGAGGGATTTCATCATAAGGGGACCACTTTGGAGTTCATCCATATTTACTTCTTATCAACCATGACAAGACAATAATGAGTCATCTTTACATGAAACAATCTTGGGTCCATTGCCCAAACCTTGTGCTACGGGGATTTCTTCAAGGGTTGACATCAATGAAAACCAACTTTAATCAACAATCTCCCCCTTTGGCATTGATGGAAACACTCTGATGTAATATTGAAATCATATCACTCATGCTCCCCCTGGAACCATGCCTCTGTCCTCTGCATATCATAAATTTATTCCCCTTTGACATCAATGGCAAATGTATCTTTCCATACGGGGTTTCTCCCCCTAACTGAATTGTCCTCTTATGGTGTTTCCTCGTGTAAATCTAAGACATATAAGATAAGCATTCAAAACAAATTCATTTTGCAGTAGAAATAACTCTAAGTCTCTGGCGAAGATATTCAAAGGATTCTCGCGGAAGTGGTTTTGTGAAGATGTCTGCCACTTGTTCTTTTGTATCCACATACTCAACTCTGATATTCTTTTCTGCAACCTGCTCTCATAGAAAGTGATACTTGATTGGAATGTGCTTTGCCTTGGAGTGCATCACCGGGTTCTTAGAGATACTGGTGGTGCTTGTATTATCACAATAGATTGGAATGGGCTCATCATACTCAACCTGTATATCTGTACAACATGATGTTGCTGCAATATACTCTGCCTCGACTATAGATAGAGATACCGATGGTTGTTTCTTGCTTAGCCATGATACTAAACACTCACCCAAGTAGAACGCTGCTCCATTGTTGCTTCGTCAACTCCTTTGTGATATTCAGTCTCTCAATACATCAACTACTACACAAATACAATCTCTCAACCATGTACCATAAAAACCCTTAGCCATATGCCAAGAAATACAAGATGTGCCTCAACAAGAACTATCAATGATAAACATATAGACACTGTATTTCTATATATCTCACTTATACAGAAGATACCATGTAGTCACTAGTCTCTCTAGGGAGAATTCTCAAATATCCATTTCCATTCCTCATGCATACATCAAAATCCAACTATTCATAGAAATAAGACATACCTTTTGAACCAATGGATGGATCTGATGTATCTTAGCACTTTAGACCTTCCTGGGATCTTGATCTCATAATCTATAGCCTCTGCATCTTCATCTCCTCAAGTTTCCATGGATTTACCAACATGTACACACCCTAATACACTGCCAACCCACGTACAACTCAACATGTATGCACCTTGTACACAGAAAACACGTGTATATCTCAGCATGTACGCACCTTGTACATAGACAACCCGCGTATAACTCAACATGTACACACCTTGTACATAGAAAACCCACGCACACCTCAGAAAATAGGGTTTTGATGTAATTATAAGAATTTGACCGTCAACCCTCCGTGCTACCTCAGACGCTCACCACTTCAGATGTATCCACATGTATTTACAAGAAGATTTACACAAGAAAATAGATATACAATATGTACAAGTGTGTGTTTAATGAGTGAGCTTTGCCTCTCATTTATATTTTCATGTAGCCTTACACTTTCCTTATTTTAGGGATGCTTCATTTAAAATAATTTCTTTTGCAAAGCACTTTGACCCTTGGGGGCTTCTATAAGACTTATGAGGGATTCTTCAACTTCATATGGTCATAACTCTCTAACTGTGAGGAGTTATGTGACGTTCCACATACCACCAGAAACGACATGACAAGCATTATCCATCTAGGATAGTTTCATTGAAAAATTCATTGTCCATCATTTCATTATTCCACAATTAATCGTGGGTTCTCTCACTCCGCAAAGTCTCTTCCCTTGAGGGCTTTCACCATAAAGTACCTCTTTGGAGTTCATCCATATTTACTTCTTATCAACCATGACAAAACAATAATGAGTCATCTTTACATCAAAAAATCTTGGGTCCATTACCCAAACCTTGTGATAGGGGGATTTCTTCAAGGGTTGACATCAATGAAAACCAACCTTAATAAACAATCTCCCCCTTTAGTATTGATGGAAACAATATGATGCAATACTGAAATCATATCACTCATGCTCCCCCTGGAACCATGCCTCTGTCCTCTGTATCTGATAAATATACTCCCCTTAGAACCATGCCTTTGTCCTCTGCCTATGTCCTCTGCATCTGATAAATCTCTTCCCCTTTACCAATAATGGCAAAGGTATCTTTCCATTCAGGGTTTCTCCCCCTGACTGAACTATCCTCTTATGGTGCTTCCTCATGTAAATCTAAGACATATAAGATAAGCATTCAAAAAGCATTCATTTTGGAGTAGAAATAACTCCAAGTCTCTGGAGAATATATTCAAAGGATTCCCGTGGAATTTTTTTTGTGAAGATGTATGCCACTTGTTCTTGTGTGCCCACATACTCAACTATGATATTATTTTCTGCAACTTGCTCCTGTAGAAAGTGATACTTGATTGGAATGTGCTTCGTCTTGCAGTGCATCACTGGGTTCTTTGAGATACTGATGGTTCTTGTATTATCAAAATAGATTGGAATGGGCTCATCATACTCAACTTGCATATCTATGAGAGTTTGTTTCATCCAAAGAACCTATGTACAACATGATGTTGCTGCAATATACTCTGCCTCGACTATACATAGAGATACTGATGATTGTTTCTTTCTCAGCCATGATACTAAACACTCACCCAAGTAGAACACTACTCCACTATTGCTTCGTTGGTCATTAATACAACCTTTCAAAATTGCATCTGTGTAGGCAATAAGTGATATATCCTTTCCTTTTGGATACCATAATCCAAACTCTTATGTTCCTTTGAGATATCTGAAAATCCTCTTCACTGCTAACACATGTAACTCCTTTGGTGCTGCCCGAAACCGTGCCACCTGTCCAATTGCCTACATTACATATGGTCTGGATGTTGTCACATATAGTAGGCTTCCAATCATTGACATGTATTGCCTCTGATCTGTAGACTTCAAATCATCATCTTTTCTCAACTTGCAACTATTTTGCATGGGAGTGATAACTAGTTTGCAATATTCCATTTCGAACCTCTTTAACATTTCTCTGATATACTTGGTTTGAGAAATAAATATTCCTTGGTTTCTTTGACGTATTTGAAGTCCCAAAAAGAAGGATAGTTTTCCAAATAACGACATTTTGAATTCATTATGCATATCTTTTGCGAATTTCTGGCTTAACCTGTCATCATTACTACCAAAATTAATATCATCAACATAAACTTCAATTAATAAAATATTACCTTGACATACCTTGATGTAGAGGTTGATTTCCGCACTTCCTTTTCTGAACCCTTCCTGCTGCAGATACTTATCCAGTCTAGAGTACCATGCTCTAGGAGCCTGTTTTAGACCATACAAGGCCTTCTTTAATTTAGACACATAATCTGTGCTCTCTGACAACTGAAATCCTTCTGGTTGTCCAATGTAGACTTCTTCTTCAAGTTCCCCATTCAGAAAAGATGCTTTTACGTCCATATGATATACTTTAACATTTTTGGAGCATGCATAGGCTAAAAGCAACTGGATTTCTTCCATTCTGGCAACTGGGGAAAATATCTCTTCAAAGTCAATTCCTTTAATCTATGCATATCCTTTACATACCAATCTAGCTTTGTTCCTTGTAACTTGTCCATCTTCATTTAATTTATTCCTGAAAACCCATTTTGTGTTGATCACATTCTTATTCTTTAGTCTTGGAACCAATTCCCAAGTGTCGTTTTTCTCTATTTGATCCAATTCTTCATTCATGGATTTACTCCAAAATTCATCCTTGTTGGCTTCTTCAAAATGGTTTGGTTCAATTGTAGATAAGAGTGCTAGGTGTCTTTCTTTTGGTGAATGGATTTTTCTTCTAGTCTCAACTCCTGCATCTTTGTTTCCAATAATCTGAACTGAAGGATGATTCTTCTGTACTCGTTTTCTAGGTGTATTTGGAGATACTTTTTGAACTTTCTCTTCTGCTTCAGTCATATTCTCTTCATCTTCCTCTTCTACTTCATCTTTTGCTTCTTCGTCTTCAATTTTTTTTTCCATTGATTTGTTTTCTTCTTCCTTTGATTCTGGTCTGCCTATTTCATCAATTGTTACATTGATGGTTTCCACAACTTTCTTCAATATTACATTGTAAGAGTTGTATGATTTCCTTTTACTTGAGTAACCAACAAGTACTCCTTTGTCCAAACGAGATTCAAAATTTCCCATTCTGCCATCTTCTCTTTTGATGTAGCATTTTCTTCCAAAAACTCTGAAGTGCTTCACATTTGCTGGTCTTCCTTTCCATAGCTCATAGGGATTTTTATCAGTGTTGTTTATGAGCATTACTCTGTTTCGAATGTGAATTTTTGTATGCACTACCTATGTCCAAAATATATCTTTCAATTTTGAATCCATTAGCATTGTTCGATCCATTTCCTGTACTGTCCTGTTCTTTCTTTCAACAACTCCATTTTGTTGAGGTGTCATAGCAACGGAGAATTCCCTTTTTATTCCATGATTTTTGTAGTATTCCATAAATTCCTTTGAAGTGAACTCTCCTCCATTATCAGATCTCAAGCATTTGATTCTTGAATCCATCTCATTTTCAACCATTTCCTTGTAGATCTTGAAGTTTTCAAAAGCTTCCAACTTGTTCTTGAGAAAGAAAAATGTAGTCATTCTTGTATAATCATCAACTAATAACATAAAATATCTCTCACCTTTTAAGCCCTTTGTTGTAGTTGGTCCAACTAGATCAGTATGCACAATTTCCAGTGGTCTTGTTGTTAAATATTCCTTTGATTTGAACCTGGTATTTGTTTTCTTTCCTTGCTGACAATGCTTGCATAAAGTGTTGGTTGGTTTCATGATCTGGGGAATTTCTCTGACTGATTCTCTTTTGATGACTTTGACAAGGTTATCAAAATGCATGTGACCCATTCTTCTGTAGCCAACTTTCATCTTCCTTTCCTAGACAACACTTTTCATTTCCAATTTCACTTAACACATATATGTTGTTTGAAGTTCTTGCAGCTGTACCAACCAATTTCCCTAAACCTTATCTTCTTATCTCAAACTTTTGTGCATCAAAAGTAACTCTATGAACTTTGTCACACATTTGAATCACACTTAGAAGATTGTGTTTCATATCTTCTACTAGTAGAACATTTTGTGCCTTTTAATTCTTGTTCCCAATTCAAACTCTTCATTCTCCAATGATTTTGGCTGAATTATCATTTCCAAAGGAGACTGATCCATTTATTTCCTTTCACAATGTAAGAAATTTGTCTCTATCACCTATCATGTTTTTTGAACACCCACTCTCAACATACCAAACATGTTTCTTCTTCTTAGCTTGTAGAGCGACTGTGCATTCTTCATCGCTATATTATCTTACTTTCTTACCCATGTCATTTTCTGAGGTTCTTGTCTGTGACTGCTGTTATTCTATTGAGGTTCTTTAGGAGGGATTGTCGTTTTGCAATCTTTGACCATGTGTCCAAAATTGTTACATTTGTAACATTCCACTTTAGTGCTAAAAAATTCAAACATGTTGTAACTTCTTCTTTGTGTTTCACTAGGTCTTCTTGAGTAACCCTTTTGTGTATGACTCTCAAAGTTGTTATTGTTCCTTTTGTTAGCTCTGCAATTCACAGCTTTATGTCCAAAATTATTACATGGATAACATAAAGGTGCTATTATGAATCCTTCTTCTTCTTGAGGCCTATATGTCTATTGTTGATTTTGAAATCTGAATCTTCTCGGTGGAGGAGTGTCCCTGTAATCTTCTTTGTATATCTTCCTATCCCCTTTGATTGTTTCTGCATAGATTTTTGGATTTGCTTCTTGCTCTATTTTTTTGGAGCTTGATCTCTTTTCTGTCTGATTGTATCCATGTCCAAACTTGTCAAGATGAGATTTTTTACTATTGATGATGTCATCCAGAACTTTTGAGCTATTCTGCATATTTTTCTTTTGAATATCCTTTCTTAGTGTGAGAATATATGCTTCCAAGTTTCCAATGATCTTGTCATTTTCTTCTAGTTGTTCTTTGAGTGCTTCTTCAATTCTTTTATCTTCTTCTATTTTAACCTTCAATCTTGTGATCACTTGTTCTAGTTCTTGAGCGTCCTTTTTCTTGTCTAGTTCTGCTTGTAGTTTCTTGTTTTTCTTCTTTTCTCTTCTGATAACTTCTATGACACACATTCATTCTTATCGATAGTCAACTTCTACCTCTTCAATTTCATCTTCGACTTATTCATATCCTTCTTCGGCTTCTTCATATTCTTCTTCAGAGTCTTATTTGTTAGAATATTTTATTGCTATGAATATAACTCTTCCTGTCTCACTATCACTAATTTCATCTTCGTCTGATGATGATATGTATTCTTTGATCCATAAGATTTTCTTGAAATATTTCTTTGTAGTTATTTTTCCTTTATATGTGTGTTTTCCTTTCCTGTAACCTTCATCATTTCTCTTTTTCTTATGAGGACACTTAGCAAAATGACCAATACCATCACAATTAAAACAAATTAAAGGAAGATTACCTCTATCCCTACCATTCGTTCCCTTGTTCATTATTTTGATGAAGTTGGCCACTTCTTCATCATCTTCCGAGATGTCACTACTGTTGCTATATTCTTCTTGTTCCTTTTTCTTTTTCTTTGATCTTTTGGATTCTTTGAACGTTGCTTCTTTTACATCTGGATTTTCCTATTTAGTTCTCATTTCATATGCTCTGAAGATTCCATGCATTCATCCATGCTTATTGAGTTCAGATCCAATCTTTCTTCTAGTGTTGATATCTTAGGGTTGAATCTCATAAGAAGAGATCTTAGTACCTTTTGAATAATTACAGATTCTTCGATTTCTTCTCCCAATCCTATGATTGCATTCACTTTTTCGTCAACTCTTAAGAAGTAGGTTGCAATATTCTCATCTTCCTTCATTTTTAGTTGTTCGAACTGACCTCTATAAGTTTGAAGTTTTGCTTCTTTGACTTTTGTATCTCCTTCATAAATATTTCGAAGAATGTCCCAAATATCTTTAGCAGATTTACAATGTGCAAATTTGGTGAATACTGTTTCACTGAGACCATTCAAAATGGCATTTATAGCTTTGGAATTATTCTGACCAAGATTTATTATTTGTTGGTGGAACTGCTAGTACTATGTATCCATCTACAATTGATTACCAAATTTCAAACCCCTGTGCCTGTATATATGTCTTCATCCTTATGCTCCAAAAAGCATATTTATGTCCATCAAAGTGTGGTATTCCATTTTTATATGAGTTGGTACTCTCCATGATCTACCTTTCAGTGGTTAAATTGATTTTTGAAGGAACCTGATCTGATATCAATTGTTGGATTACTGA
>ML799198.1:0-13415 GCA_009831015.1 Picea engelmannii | reverse complement strand
TCTAACTGGTTATAAATGACAACAATGGGTAATGAATAAATGTTGAATGCTAATTGATGAGTTTTTGTGCAAGAGGGCAGTTTTGGGAAAAAGAGCCCCACACTCATTCACCCCCCTCTAAGTGTGGTAGGTGTGTCCAACAAGTAGAACATTTTGTGTCGTTTTATTATTGTTCCCAATTCAGACTGTGCCTTCTCCAATTATTTTGGATGAATTATCATTTCCGAAGGAGACTAATCCATTTCTTTCCTTTCGCAATGTAAGAAATTTGTCTCTATCACCTGTCATGTGTTTTGAACACCCACTTTCAACATACCAACCATGTTTCTTCTGCTTAGCTTGTACATCGATTGTGCATTCTTCATTGCTATACTAATTTTTCTTTCTTATCCATGTCGTTTTCTGAGGTTCTTGTCTGTGACTATTGTTATTTTGTTGAGGTTATTTAAGAGGGACTTCCATTCTTCAATCTTTGGGCACAAGTCCAAAATTGTTACATTTGTAACATTCCACTTCAGTGCTAAAAAATTCAAACCTATTGTAAGTTATTCTTTGTGTTTCGCTAGGTCTTCTTGAGTAACCCCTTTGTGTATGACTCTCAAAGTTGTTATTGTTCCTGTTGTTAGCTCTGCATTTCACAGCTTTATGTCCAAAATTATTACATGCATAACATAAACCAAAACATATAGTTTGATACCTGGGAGTTGAAGATCTTCTGAAAGAAGGTGCTCTTATGAATCCTTCTTCTTCTTGAGGCCTATCTGTTTGTTGTTGATTCTGAAATCTAAATCTTCTCGGTGGGGAGTGTCCCTGTAATCTTCTTTGTATATCTTCCTATCCCCTTTGATTGTTTCTGCATAGATTTTTGGATTTGTTTCTTTCTCTGTTGTTTTGGAGCTTGATCCCTTTTATTTCTAATTGTATCCAAGTCCAGACTTGTCAAGATGAGATTTTTTACTGTTGATGATGTCATCTAGAACTTTTGACCTATTCTGCATATTTTTCTTTTGAATATCCTTTCTTAGTGTGACAATCTTTGTTTCCATTCCAATGATCTTGTCCTTTTCTTCTAGTTGTTATTTGAGTGATTCTTCAATTATTTTATCTTCTTCTATTTGAACCTTCAATCTTGTGATCATTTGTTCTAATTCTCAAGTGTCCTTTTTCTTGTCTAGTTCAACTTGTAGTTTCTTGTTTTTCTTCTTTTCTCTTCTCATAACTTCTATGGAACACATTATTTATTCTCGATAGTCAACTTATGCCTCTTCAATTTTGTCTTTGACTTCTTCATATCCTTCTCCGACTTCTTCATATTCTTCTTCAGAGTCTTTTTTGTCAGAATCTTTTACTGCCATGAACAGAACGCTTCCTGTCTCACTGTCACTGATTTCATCTTCATTTGATGATGAGATGTCTTCTTCGATGCATAAGATTTTCTTGAAATATTTATTTGTAGTTCTTTTGCCTTTATATGTATGTTTTCCTTTTGAGTAACCTTCATCATTTCTCTTTTTCTTATGAGGACATTTGTTATAAAAATGACCAATACCATCACAATTAAAACAAATTAAAGGAATATTACCTCTATACCTACCATTGGTTCCCTTGTTCAGTCTTTTGACGAAGTTGGCCACTTCTTCATCATCTTCTGAGACGTCACTTCTGCTGATATATTCTTCTTATTCATTTTTCTTTTTGTTTGATCTTTTGGATGCTTTGAAGGTTGCTTCTTTTACATCTCAATTTTTCTGTTCAGTTCTCATTTCATATGCTGTGAAGATTCCATGCAGTTCGTCCATGCTTATTGAGTTCAGATCCAATCTTTCTTCTAGTGATGATATCTTAGGGTTGAATCTCAAAGGAAGAGATCTTAGTACCTTTTGAACAATTACAGATTCTTTGATTTCTTCTCCCAATCCTATGATTGCATTCACTGTTTCATCAACTCTTAAGAAGTAGGCTGCAATGTTCTCATCTTCCTTCATTTTTAGTTGTTCGAAATGACCTCTGTAAGTTTGAAGTTTTGTTGCTTTAAATTTTGTATCTCCTTCATAAATATTTCAAAGCTTATCCCAAATCTCTTAGTGGATTTACAATGTGTAACTTTGGTGAATATTGTTTCACTGAGACCACTCAAAAGTGCATTTGTAGCTTTGGAATTATTCTGACCAATTTTAACTTCTTTGTCATTTGTTGGTGGAACTGTTGGTACTGTGTATCCATCTACAATTGATTGACAAATTTCAAACCCATGTGCTTGTATATATGTCTTCATCCTTATGCTCCAAAAAGCATACTTTTGTCCATCAAAGTGTGGTATTCCATTTTTATATGAGTTGGTACTCTCCATGATCTACCTTTCAATGGTTAAACTGATTTCTAAAGGAACCTACTCTAATACCAATTGTTGGATTACTGAGAGGGGGGGGGTTGAATCAGTATAGCATAATTATAATCATTTTTCTCCAAATAATCCAAGTCTTATATCAATGTAGAATTATTACCCAATAATGAGCAATAAGAAATGAACAATCACACACATACACAGTACACCAGTGTTTTACGTGGAAACCCAAATTGGGAGAAAACCACAAAATGTTTTTTCTTATATGTTTTGAAGAATTACATTCATTGGAAGAACCAACTTCCTTTTTTTTCCAGCTACAACTGGAAGGAGGCTCCAACCCCCTAGTTTTCTCAGGCTACAACCTGAGGGAAGCTCCAACTCCCCAATTCTCTGGATACAACCAGAAGGAGGCTACAACCCCCTAAGTTCTACGGCTACAACTGGAAGGTGGCTACAACCACATGACCTTTCCCCGTCCAACTGCCCTGAAGTATAAGTAGAATGATGGAACCACTAAAAATTTGTCATTGTGAGATATACTACTGTATAACAATAACAACCTGTATGAATGACATGTATCCAATCTATACAACTTCCCTATAATCAACCTGTACCTTAAATGAACATGTATCTACAAAAATTACAACAGATACGTGACCTGTAGTGTTGTAACTCGCGTATGTGCGCGCCCTATTTTTTATGCAGCCTGCATATGTACGCTACCAAACTGTTATGTAGCCTCCATATCCCTTCTGAAAACTAGGGTTTCCTTTTCTTGAAAACTTATGACCTTCTGTAACTTCTTTCACATAGGTAACCTATCACTGTATCCAAATTGTAATTGTACCTTGTGCATGCATCCTCATATATAACCTTTACTCAAGGCAAGTATGTCTCTCTCTATTCATGTGTCATATAGTATGTGTAATCATGAACAAGTATAATATCCCTCACATGATCTTAGTAATCAACCCCTTTCTGATATTTAGTCTCTCAATACATCAACTACTACACAAATACAAGCTCTCAAGCATGTACCATAAAAACCCTTAGCCATATGCCAAGAAATACAAGATGTGCCTCAACAAGAAGTATCAATGATAAATATACCAGCACTGTATTTCTGTATATCTGACTTATACAGAAGATCCCATGTAGTCACTAGTATCTCTAGGGAGAATTCTCAAATATCCATTGCCATTCCTCACGCATACATCAAAATCCAACTATTCATAGAAATAAGACATAATTTTTGAACCAATGGATGTATCTGAGAACTTTAGACCTTCCTGGGAGCTTGATATTAGAATCTAGAACCTCTGCATCTTCATCTCTTCAAGTTTCCATGGATTTACCAACATGTATGCACCCTAATACACTTACATCCCGCGTACAACTTAGCATGTACACACCTTGTACACAGACAACCCACGTATAACTTAGCATGTATGCACCTTGTACACAGACAACTTGCGTATAACTCAACATCTACGCACCTTGTACACAGAAAACCCACGTACACCTCAGAAAATAGGGTTTTGCTATGATTCCGAGAATTTCGCCGTAAACCCTTCATGCTACCTGAGACTCTCACCACTTTAGATGTATCCACAAGTATTTATAAGAAGCTTTACACAAGAAAATAGATATACAATATGTACAAGTGTGTGTTTAATGAGTGAGCTTTGCCTCGCATTTATATCTTCATGTAGCCTTACACTTTACTTATTTTAGGGCTTCTTCATTTAAAATAATTTCTTTTGCAAAGAAATTTGACCCTTGGGGGCTTCTATAAGACTTATGAGGGATTCTCCAACTTCATATGGTCATAACTCTCTAACCGTGAGGAGTTATGTGACGTTCCACATACCACCAGAAACGACATGAAAAGCACTATCCATCTAGGATAGTTTCATTGTCCTTAATTTCATTATTCCACAATTAAGCATGGGTTATCTCACTCCACAAAGCGTCTTCCCATGATGGATTTCACCATAATGGGACCACTTTGGATTTCATCCATCTTTACTTCTTATCAACCATGACAAGACAATAATGAGTCATCTTTACATCAAACAATATTGGGTCCATTAACCAAACCTTGTGCTATGGGGATTTCTTCAAGGGTTGACATCAATGACAACCAACCTTAATCAACGCCAAAAAACTGCCCAAAAATGGATGCAAAAAACTGCCATTTTTTTTTCGGGGATGTTGCCCCCAAATCCCCGCTCAGGGGGGCTTCCGTCCCCCTGTGACCCCTCGGGAATGGGGCCACTCTACCCCCCTCTTAACCCCCTGTACGCCCAACACAACATAGACACTAGTTCTAACCATGCAAATAATATAACACATACCCAACAATCATTGTACTGGTTGTGGACTTGTCAATTGTGGCACAACCAACCCTCTTGCAAGCCTATCAATAAAGAAGTTTTGTGTTTGTGTTTGTGCTCTAACCTTTCTTCTTGATGGTACTTTTGTGAATTTTTCAATTAGATTAGTCTCTTTCTTACTATTCATTATGATTTTCATTGATCTTTTGAGTAGTTTCTTTCTCTTTCCTTCTCGCTTTATTGTGTTAACCTTGCATGATCCCTCCAACCAAACAAAACTACAGTGGGTATAATTAACACGTTGTCCAAGACATATTAACCGTTGTTTTTGTATTATTTTGCATAAAATTAGACTTAGGATAGAAAAAAAATCATTGTAGGGACTCCCCCCTGAGGCTATCAAGCACCAACCTAAATAGAGAGCGATCTAGCCTGTGACAATTTGGGGCTTTACTCTAATTATCCAAGTTTTCATTGTTGAAATATTGGTTATATCAACTCAATTGGAGGGTGTAAATTTGTGCTAATAGGTTTATGATGGTGTTTTCCTTGACTCCATTTGGACAGGAATAGACAAACAACACTAGTCTTATTGATTGCAAGTGATGGTTGAAATCCTAGTTAATTAGAAACTCACACTCTCTCAAAACTCTCTCTTAAATTGGTTTTATGGCAACATTGGTAAGCTAATTCTACTCCAACTCTTTGAGTAATCATTGGTAAACTTGATGCTATCATAAATTGAATGTTACAACCATTAAAGATGGTATATATTAATGATATTTAATTAATATTGTGGCAAAAATTGCTCGAAATCATTTTTTAGCAATTGGATATTATTCTACTTGTTGAGGACTAAATTCTAAGATATAACCGCTAATTTTCTGGGTTGATTCTCTCATTATTGTTGTAAAATACTTATTGCTTATATAGATTGATTTACTACTGTAATTTTATGATAACAATTGGTTTTAATTAGTTTCTAGTGTCTAAAGATGAATGGTATGCAATACAACTTAGTAATGGACAATTATATGCATTGGAATGTTTATTGTCTTGCATAGTTTAACCAATTACCTTGTTCAAACCAATGTTGCATGTATCGCAATATTATCGCCAAAACCCAACTCAACGATAATATCACTGGTATTTATCGCAATAATTCCTATAATTTGAATTTATCATGATAATTTGAATGTATCGCGATAATTTGGAAATTATCGCCCTGTTGCATCAATTAATCATTTTTTTGGTCTTTTAACCCTCATTTTGCAAAAGTGAGTTAGGGGATTGAACTAGTGTTTTCAAACTCGAACCATAATTAATTGTAATGTTAAATTATTAAAGTAAAAGTTGACGTTTCCTTTATCTTTCATTTTTATCAAGTTGACATTTCCTTTATCTTTCCTTTTTATCCTTTTACTTAAATTTTTAACATTACCATTAATTTTTTTGGGATGTTTGAGAGTGGTTACAACCTCATCGGACTTCATATGGAGAAAGTAGAATTTCATATCCCATTCAAAATTCAACAGAATTATAGTTTTTAGGATTTAAGGATTGGTAGGATTGCAACATTTTCGTTGGATTCTATCATGTATGAGGGTATGGGATTGACATTTAATAAAGAGAACCAAACCCGTTGTGTACCTCAATGTTGGTGGTATTGATTGTTGAACTCTTTTGTAATTGTCTTAGCAAAAATGTACCCTCCACTCAAACCAAAATCATTGATTAAGAATTTTAAACGTTTTCTACCATATTATATGGCTTGGATTAGGCAGTTTCATTAAAATAGGGTGTTGTTGACTGATGTCCCTAGAGGACCGAGGTAGAGGAAAATGTTAGACAAGAGGAAAAGGGTGATACTAATGATGAGGATCCTAATATAAGTGATGGTGGAAAATTGTTTGTCATTTAAATGTTCTTTCTCATTCATTCATAATGCTTTTATCAAAATTTCAATAATTTTTTGGAATCATGGCTTGAAATCTTTAAAACGTAATTTTTCCATTAAAATTTAAATATTTTATGTATTTAAGTAAAATGAGCCATTAAAATCATATCTATCTAAGTCAATCCGAGTCTGAGTATCTAGATGCATCATGATGATCATCTCATGAGATACATTTATTTTTGTTTTGATGTTATTTTGTATTATCCTATTAGGAGTTATGACTCATGATAGATATCATATTTCTGTATCGATGTTTGATGGACCACTTGACATCTTATACATCTTAAATTGAAGTTTTATTTTCATATTTATGTGACACTTTGTTTGTTTGATGTTGATGTTTCTTTAAAAGTTTAAAAAATTGAAAAAAAAAATATTATTTTTTTATTTTTAAAGCTTCTCGATAATTTCCAATAATTTCCAATATTTTCCCCGATATTGCTAATAATTTCAATTTTGGTCCACTAGAAATAAATTCTTGATAATGATAAGTGCAACGTTGGTTCAAACTAATTCTACCCTTCATCTTTCCCAAACCTATCTTACCCTATTTGAGTGACTAATATAGGGGGTTTATAAACTTTCCCTAGCTTGCTATAAAATCCCTTGGGGTCACTAGGAAATCCTCCCTTGTGTTGGACCTCTTTCCTTCACTAAAACGAGGGAAGTACTTTCCTAGGTGACATTGAAAAGTGATTCTAGTTGTTACACAAGATTGGCATATTTTGGAAGTCTTTTCACAAGTAAAAATCATGTGATAATAAGAATCTCACATGAAATTGGTATATAATAGTAATTCGGAGCATGCATAGATTTTTATCTGATAATTTTGAAAATTCATAACAAGTTGGAGAGACGAGAAGAGAAGAGATAATCATCACCTCCCCATTCAGGTTGTTTTTCCTTGGCACTTGTTTACTTACTGATGCAAACCCTCTCCCCTCCTTCAAGGGATCACGCGACCTCCTGGTATAGGATTGTTTTACACAGGAGTCGGAGTGTCTCTCGGGTCCCCACAAAACCATCAGAATCCTTTACCACATGAATTTTCTTCCTTACTTGCACAAACATTCGTGACCTTGGGCCAAAACCTGGAGCTTAAAATTTCAAAAGAGGAAACTTCGGCGCTCTGGAGCTTCGAACGTCAGAGGTTTTGCCTACATAACACCTCAAATCCTCTGAATGTCGAACTAGAGAATTCTCATACTAGCACTTCAGAACTTCAGGCTTTGAGATTTTTTACGACACAATACTCCAAATCCTACGAACACCGAACTGAAAAACTCCTGGAGGTTCAAGAATCAATGATCCACACTTCCTTTTGGTTATATTTTCTCTAAGCTTATATCTTTAACCTGATTGACCCAAGGTTCATGTCTACTAGGGTTCCAACAAAGCCTCTAAAACTATCGTCCCTCCTGGTAAACCAGAAGGCAACGCAGCGCACAGAGTGCACTGCGCAGTCTCACCCGAGATAGTCTTAATGGGTGACCACAATACTCAAGTGTTTGCAGTCCAGGATTGATTGGAGATATTAGAGGTGTGCACTGCGAGTTCTATTTAACTTATTAAAGAAATAAATTGTCATTCACGATTATGCATGGAATATAACCAACTCATTCATTCATCATACTAATATCTACCTAGAGACAGTAATGAAACACATGCATTCAATCACATAACATAGGTTTTACCATGGTTCAACCCCTCCCGGGCTACGTCCACAAAGATCTAGCTCTTAATCTCTTTTATTATAGCAGTTCCAAAACTACAGTGTCGCGCACTTTACAACTCCTCTCAGTCAGGTCGAGATCTATTATGAGGAGAAATAGATCACACCAGGATCCTCAGCCTGTGATCTAACCCTCAATATCCACCCTCCTTACTCCTCTCCAGCTCAACAACTTACAAAAGTAGGTTGTATAGAAAAATATTACAACTAGCTATCAAAACAGGACTCCTCCTCAAGACCCTCTATATCCACCTCTCTCTCCTTATCCATTCTCTGTGAGACCCAGGTATCTTTATTTATACATTTCTGGATTACCATCCATTACAATGCATTACAAAAAATTTAACCCTAACATCGTTATGTCTTCCATGCATGCATGTGTGTTTCTCTTCCTTTCAGTTGTCGCTTTCCTCATGCATTCCTTCCTTCCAAAAATAACCTTTCTTTCCACTTTGGCATGCTTCCAACACTTCCCCAACAACCAATGATTGTGATCTACTCTGGAACTCTAGGCTTCGAGAGTTCTAAGACTTCAACACACATTGTTTCCCGAATCACCGAACACCAAAGTGGCGAAGGGTAGGGATCCACGGTCCATGTGTCCTTGATAATGAATGACCTAGATTAAATCTGGGCTTTGGGACTTCGAGCCTTTTCACACCTAAACAATTTTCACCTGTGATCCTCCAGATCGTCGAACTTTCAAATACATGATAATTTGCAGACACGTGTCCCCGATGACCAACGGTTCATATTTACTTTGGACTTCAGGACTTCGGGGAATTTTCAATTTGTGCAAACAACTACCAACTTTTCTTGAAGTGTCGAATTGTCGAACCACCTCAGGGGCTTGTGCTTCTCCCTTCGATCTACAGTGTAGATTCACTCTGGGGCTTCGGGGCTTTGGCCTCCTTTATAACACACACCTAAAAACTACCAAAGTAGCAAAGTCCGAAGGACTCAAGGGGTTAACATCTGCACTCCTTCTCCAGATCCAACGATTGTGAGGGAGTTTGTCTTCTCCCGAACATATCTCATCTACCCACTTCGAGACGAAGATATTTTTCTCTTCCTTAAGCTTCTTCACTTGAAGAAATTAGACTCTAGCGCAATCCTTGCGCTTCCCTCTTGAAATTTTCTCTTGAACGACTCGATCCTTTGCGCACACTTTGTGCTTCCATTACAGTCTAGTAGTTATAATGTTCTCTCCTTCTGCACTCCTTGCATAAGCTATGCACACTATTGCACTATCTCTCCTCTGAGCTTCTTCAACACTTAACAAAGTGTTGACTCTGTGCACACTTTGCACCAGTCTCCTCTCTGAGCTTTTATACTCCTACGACTATAGGCACACTCCTTGCACTTTCTTTGCATAAACTTATGCAATCTCTCATGAGATTATGAACCTGTAATAGTTCGGCCTCCACACTCCTTGAATGGGCACTGTGCACTCCTTGCACAAATTTTTGTTGGCAGCAACACATGATTTTTGATATTGTACATGATTGAAATAATTTTCATTTTTCGGTAGCTGCCGTCAACCCGTCTATAAACACTTTTATGAGTTTATTATGACTGATTGGGTTAAAGCCTACTTCATTAATTTTTACTATTTTGATTTTCGATTTTTCTATCTTTAATTCATGACTACAAGCATGAATTAAAGATAAAACTTGGTTTGTTTTTTTAATAATTTTCTTCCATAGGTATATCGTTCAACAAACCATTCTTATGAATTTGAAATAAAAATATTATAAAATGGTTGTTAGACCCATTTTTTGTGTTAATACGATTATTGTTTTAATGGTTTGATAGTTGTTGTTTTCATATTTCTGTGGTGAGGAGTTTCGAAAACGTTGTCCAGATAATCCACAATTGGTGTCATTTTCGTCATCGACGTTTTGAATCTGAATCGGGATTCATCATCAGTACTAAATGTCAATTGAAATCTTGCTGATCTTCAATCGAGATCAACAACTCGTTTTATGATTTTAATCCGTAGGTTTTCCATTAAACGAAAATTCTTCCAGGTTTCCCTTCCATACAGGGAAGATATTGTTGTTTTCAGATTTATGTGGTGAGGAGTTTTGAAAGCATTTTTCGGATAATCCACAGTTGGTGTCATTTTTGTCATCGACGTTTCGAATCCGAATCGGGATTCACCATCAAGACTAATCATCAATTGAAACCTTGCCGATCTTCAATTGAGATCAATAGCTCGTTTTATGATTTTAATCCGTAGGTTTTCCATTAAACGAAAATTGTTCCAGGTTTCCCTTCTGTACAGGGAAGATATTGTTGTTTTTAGATTTCTGTGGTGATATCATAAAACGAGCTATTGACCTCGATTGAAGATCAAAACGATTTCAATTGACAATTAGTCCTAATCATCAATCCTGATTCGGATTTGAAATGTCAGTTTGATAGTTTTCGATTTGTGAAGAGCCTTTGATATTTTTGATAGTCCTGCCAAGAATTCAATGGTCATACCAACAGTCATACAAATGAATACACACCTACTGTACTCACGTCCTTGCCTCACCTTGTTGGCTTAACATATTAATGATCCTTTCATTATATGCATAGGGTTTCAGTACTCTATATATTTGACTCTCATCACAAGGGATGGTAAGGATTACAATCAAACCCATGGTTTTTACTCCCACTATTCGAGTTACGATAACACACAGGCTATGTTATTTTTATGTCTCCACTCTCCATTCAGAATTGTTTCTACTGCTCACACGATTCAAAACTAAAACTATCCAGAGTAACCCCTATTGCATTCTGGTTACATTTGTCATGGCGCCTATCGTTCGCTTGGAGTCGAATGGATGCCAGGATTTACTTTCTCACGACGATGTGATTGAGGACCTAAAAATCCATGGCTGGGATGTTTTCCTTAAGAAATTTGAGGGTTATAATCTTCATGTGGCTAAATATTTCATGCAAACCTTCGATGGTTGCAGAGATAAAATTGGATATACACAGTTAGAAATGACTGAGGAGTTCGTTAGCAAAGCGATAGGGCTTCCAACAAAGGGTGAAAGGTGGTTCAAAAACGCCTGAATTGAAGGAGTCTCGTGGGGTCTGTTTATGACATCCTGAAAGATCAATTGTTGTGAAAAACGTATCCCTATCTCCCTGGTGAAAACTAGGTGGCATGGTTTATTGTTAATTCTCAAACAATTTGTGACATGTGAGGGTCGATACGGATTGGTATTCCTCTACCATATCTGTTTACTCGTTCATTTCATTGGTTTTTATTTGGATATGCCATTTTATTTGTTGAGAAGTATCTATAAAATGTCCAAAAGATATAAACGACAAGGTGTTGATTCAAGCTTGTTCCATCACAGATTGGTTAAGATATTGTTGATGCATCACCTATCGATTGTAGGTGACTGTTGGGAGAATTTTTTGATAAGGAATTTTTTTTCCTAGACTGTTCCTACAACAAACCCTAACTTAGACAAGCCACAGATTGAAAACTAGTTTGGTATTTCAATCAATGGACCAGGCTTTACCAACATAAACCCTCTACACGTAAGGATGCCGAGTAAGTCTTCACCTGCAGGATTTCTTGAGAAAGAGACTGTTGAATTGAAGGTAATTGACCCTTTTGTGCACGAGATTGATGCTATCCTGAACGTTATTATTAAGTCGGATGTCGAGAAACCTCGAAAAAGACCAAAACAACATTGCATAGACTTAGGGTTCAAGAACAAGAAGGCATGCCACCTAATTTCAAGGAAACTAAGGAACCAGAATGATACTCATCTGAGCTCGATCAGTCCAATTGAGATCGATGAGGGTTTGGATCTTGAGATAGACGAATTTCTAGTTCAGGAAGATCCAGAATTGCAGGGCTCCAGGAAGGAAATTACCGGTCCTACTGAACCATATGATTTTGTGTCAAATTTGCCACCATGCCTTAAAGGCAAAGAAGGGTTCTCCGGTATTAGTCATAATCTAAAGCAAACAATAGATAAGACTAATGTGCTTGTGGCCAACTGTGTCCTTCATGGACCTACCACCTCCCCTGTTCACTATGATGGTGGTTTCGAATGGATTGAACGGTACTATATCGACGTCCCTCTCCTACAGGCCAAAATTAAAACCCTTACTGCTCAGAATGGCCTGCTAAAGCAAGAAATACTTGATCTCAAAGCGCATGTAGACAGGGAGACCAAACGTATCAAAAGATCTGGAAACATAATCATTAAAAAAGTGACTAATGTCAAGGCAATAATAAATTATGAACGGATTGATCCTTCTTTAGTCAATTTTTAAATGGTAAAACATTTTTATTTTCCTCTTATCTATTTTGAAAATAAGTCGGTTTAAAATTCGATTGTATTACTAAAATTAAGATTGGCTACAAAATCTTCGATTATGTAGCCAAGTCTTTTTTAAATAAAGAATTAGTTATTAGTAATTATTTTTCTAATTTATCAAATTGGTTTTGTTATTTTAGGGAATGAGAGATTATGTTGCTAATTACCAGGACGAAAGATTTTCAATTACATGTCGAAGTGATTAGTAGTTTTCTTTTTCTAGATGTTTTATAAAAAACTTGTTTTAATAAACCAACTCTGTTATAAGTGGTTTTTCAACCCATTATTTTTGTATTAGTGCTTGATTTTTGGAGATCCAACTCTATCATGTGAGATATGAGTATGTGGATCTCATGCTACTTTAAATACTATTCACTTTGTTAGTGAATGACATCTTGGCTTGGAACAGAGTATGGACAAATGATCTTCAGAACTGAATGGACAGGTTGTTTGCATTTCGGCTTTAGACCAATGTGAAGTTGTTCCATTTATGTTTTGTCTCTTATATTTTGGAATATTAATATGATGCATAGATTTAGCCTCAATGACGTATAATGTTCCATTTTATTCAATGCTTTAAATTTTGTCTATAATTTGTTGTTTCATATATTATATATGTGATCATCACTTCAACTTTAATATCATGATTTATCCTTGATGTTTAGTTGATGTATCCAATGAATGTTTCATATTAAAGTTTATTTTA
>ML799197.1:308571-322617 GCA_009831015.1 Picea engelmannii | reverse complement strand
AAGTCAAATATGACAATAGATCAATAACATGTTAGAATGATACATGGCCAACAGTCGATGTAAGTTAAGATGATATGTGTCCAAATGATATAAGTCAAAACGATAAATGTCAAAATGGTAAAACTCAATAATATGGTATTGCAAGTGAAAATTATACATATGATAATAAACATGAAAATAGGCATCATAACAATATAAAACAATGATCAACGATGGACTCTATATGATAAATGTCATTGGCTACTACCAACAACTAGGTCATCATCATTATCTTGATCATCGTCATTGTGGTCATCATCATCATCATTCACAGTGTCTTCTTCACTTGACTCGTCATCATTATCTCTTGTGTCTATATCAAACCCATTATAATCTATATCTATCTCATGAGGATCAACTGGATCTTCTGGAAGACCCGTGTTCTACAAAAAAGAACATTCAAAATGAAAATTTATTATGTATTTCATGCAATATGTAATTTTTGTGTTATATTTCTAATATTACAACATATGAAACGAAATCATAATCATATTACATCATTTCAAAGTGCACATACCATAATAAAATTTCAAATAAGTTACAAATAAGAAGTCATTCCAATGTTGTAAAACATGCAACAATTCCAATAAACGTTAGTAAAGATCATAAAAAAATGTGTTATACATTTTAACTATCAATTGTAAATTCTATCACATAACCATAAGCGCCAACCTTCTTCATTGTGTGTTATATATGATTATGTTTGCCTATACAAATCCTTTGAGAGTTAATTGGTCTATATATATTCTTCTCTAGTATTTCACAAATGAATACTTTTCTAGGACATTTTGTCTCATTGTAATATGCTTCAAAGGTCCTTTGAGAATTAACTAGTTTATAGGTAATTTTAAAGATTCTCCCGATACTCATTCAACTAGACCACATCCAAATGTCAATCCTTCCAAAGAAAAAATTGAATACATCAAGCCCTAAAGGGTTGAAAATTATGAAAAAAAAATAATAAAAGATGTCAAGGTGTATTGCCTTGCCTTACCTTGGCATGTCACTCCATACCATGTCATGCCATGCCATGGCTTGCCTTTGCATGACTTGCCTTGATATGTGCTACCATGTCATGCATTTCCATGCCATGTCACGCCTTGCCTTTCCATGCCATGCCATGCCTTGCTATCATATAGTATGCCTTTCCATTTCATGCCCCTCCATACCATGCCTTGCAATGGCATGCCTTGAATTCACTTGCCATGCCTTGTCTTTCCATATCATGCCTTTCCTTTCCATGCTATTTCATTTCTTGCTTTAAGGTTTTTATTCTCTGAGGAGGAATTGGGAAAGAGTCCCCAAAATAGTTTGGGATGCCACTTGCAACTGGGCATAAAAAGAAAATCGAGACTCGGATTGAGGAACCATCGACTTTGATGGATTATTGGGATAGGATTTCAACTAGAGAACCCTTCACTCTCAGGTGCCATGCCTCAAAAGTTGTTGTACTCAGTTATTTCAAGAATTAGTGTTTTGCTCAGTTTGAAGAATGCAACATTTGGATTAAGGGGTCCAATTTATGAAACCGTCTCTCATGAGAAGATCGATAATGTGGTCACCTATTCCATTCCTAAAAAATCTTGAAGCATCTCAAGAAACTCAAAAATGTTGCTCTATTAGGTTTTTATGCCCTGAGGAGGAATTGGCCCAGAGTCCCTAAAATGGTTTGGGATGTGACTTGAAAGTCGGTATATAAAAAAAACTAAGGCTCATATTGAGGAACTGTTGTCTCTATTGGATTCCTGGAATAGTATTTCAGCTAGATCACCCCTCACTCCCAGGTCCAATCCCTCGTAAGTTGTTTTTTTCATCGATTTTGGGAACTAGGGTTTTGCTTAGTAAGAAGTAATGAAACATTTGGAATTAGGGGTCCAATTTATAAAACCATGCCTTGGGAGTAGATGGAAAATGTGGTCACATATTCCATGCCTAAAAAATATTGGAGCATCTCATAGAACTCAAAATGTTTCTCTGTTAGGTTTTTATGCCATGAGGAGGAATTGAACAAGAGTCCCCGAAATGGTTTGGATGCCACTTAAAACTGGGCATAAAAAGAAAATCGAGACTCGGATTGACGAACCGTCGAATTCGATGGATTATTGGAATATAATTTCAGCTATTGCAGCCCTCACTCTCGCGTTCCATGCCTCAAAAGTTTCTTTACTCATTGATTTCGAGAATTAGTGTTTTGCTCAGTTTGAACCAATGCAAAATTTGGATTAAGGGGTCCAATTTATGAAATAGTCCCTCATGAGTGGATCAATAATGTGGTCACCTATTCCATGCCTAAAAAATCTTGCATCATCTCACAAAACTAAAAAATGATGCTATGTTAGGTTTTTATGCCCTGAGAACGAATTGGCCAAGAGTCCATGAAATTGTTTGGGATGCGACTTGCAACTGGGCATAAAATGAAAACCAAGACTCATATTGAGGAACCGTTGACTCCAATGGATTACTATGATAATATTTCATCTATAACACCCCTCACTCTCGGGTGCCAAGCCTCGAAATTTGCTTTACTCATTGATTTTGAGAACTAGTGTTTTCCTCAGTTTGAAGCAATGCATCATTTGGATTAAGGGTTCCAATTTATGAAATCGTCCCTTGGGACAATATGGATAATGTGGTATCCTATTCCATTCCTAAACAAGTTTATAGCATCTCACAAAACTCAAAAATGTTGCTTTGTTAGTCTTTTATGCCATGAGGAGGAATTGGCCAAGAGTCCCCGAAATGGTTTGGGATGCGACTTGCAACTGGGCATATAAAAAAAAAACAAGACTCAGATTGAGGAACCGTCATCTCTGTTGGATTCCTAGCATAAGATTTTATCTAGATCACCCCTCACTCCCAGTTCCAATCCCACAAAAGTTTTTTTTTTCATCAATTTCGAGAACTATTGTTTTGCTCAGTAAGAAGAAATGCAAAAAATGAATTTAGGGGTCCAATTTAGGAAACCATGCATCGGGAACAGATAGACGTTGTGGTCACCTAGTCCATGCCTAAAAAAACATGAGGCATCTGATGGAACTCAAAAATGTTGCTCCGTTAGGCTTTTATGCCCTGACGGGGAATTGGCCAAGAGTCCCCGAAATGGTTTGGGATGCCATTTGAAACTAGGCATAAAACAAAATTTGAGACTCAAATTGAGGAACCGTCGTCTCCCTTGGATTCCTGGCATAGAATTTTAGCTAGAGCACCCCTCACTCCGTTAGGGTCCTACCCTGCACATAGGTAGAACAATATATTCAGAAGTAATAAAGGTCAATATTAATAAGGCCTTGCAATAAAATAGAATAAGTCGAATGTAAGCAAACCTAATAGAATCTTCTGCTTCTAGAAGGATCTTCATATAAATGCTTATTTTGATATACATATTTAGTATAAATAGGAATCGAGGGTATGAGAACCCTAGCTTGGAGATTATTGTAATAGAGTGTTGCACAACTGGAGGTTTCTCCCTCGAAGAGGACCATGAACATTGCTATCTGAATCAAAGTGTTATTTGTGTTGTTTTTTTTATATCATCTATGTGTTATTGTGGAGATTATGTTGGTTATATTACTGTTATTCTTCCATTTCTAGCACTTCATTTATGTTCTTCATACTTTTTATATCTGGTATATTACAAGTGGTATTAGAGCACTTTCCTTGGCAAAAATTGTGGGTAATTTTTTTTTCAGGGTAGAGACGTATTCTGACATCTTTAAGCCACATAGATATATTGTTAAGTGCGTTAACATATGGTTGAGGGATTCATACACGAAGGAAATACAAGTGGTTCTTAAGCGCACATATATTGGCCACCCTTGTAACCCCTGTTGGTACCCCTTCGAGTGGTAGCGCATCAGACAACACCTGTGTACAGATCAACCTAGATTTCCTAAAGCCCTCTTTAGATAAACCGATTAGTTGCCTAACTGCTATAGTGCCACCGAGAACATCACTCAAGAAGATACTCTCTAGTACCTAGGTAGTCAGGTAGTACGGCTAAGGGTACGGTCTATCCTCCTTAGTTAGTGCCCTGAGATATTGGGTCGAGTACTATTGTTGGACCCCACACATATATCAGAGAGATATAGCATAGGGAAAACCCTTGTCTGTAGAACCCTTGAATACCTAAACCTTGGGGACTGAAACATAAACAAATTAAAACAGACAAGATCTATTGCCCCGCAACTGTGTTTGAGTTGCCAAGTAACTACACATTTCTTTTTGGTTAAGCATTTGGTAATTTCACCACTATTTGAGACATATTCCATTGGATTCATATCTTCAGCCTTATCACATTCATACATATCATTTTTCAGTAAAATCTTCGACCTTGTTCGCCCCTTTTTAGTTCCCCCATCCTCATGGCCCATACCCATAGCCAAGACTTGGAAGCTCACTTTAACACCTTGCAATCTGGTCTCATCAAGACCCAACAATAAGTGAAACAACTCAGTGCCAATTTTGCCTCCATCAATACAACCATGCAGTCCTTAATGGAGGAAATCAAACAAAACCTCACCACCCTGCTTGAATCTGTCTTTTCGGCACTCTGCACCAAACTACATATCCCTACAGATAACCCTTCCTATTCCTCACTCCCACATACTGAAGGTGAACATTCCTCTCATTCCCATAAATTGCAGAACCATCACTTTCAACATGACCTACGCCTTCCATGGGTGGATGTGACCAAATATGATGGACCAGACCCCATTGGTTGGGTAACCCAAATGGAACATTATTTCTCTTTATACAACATTACAGATGACTTGGCCAAACTCCGGTATGGTGTTCTCCATTTAGATCAAGAACGTTGGCAGTGGTGGAAATGGAGAAAAACTTCTCATCAAGGGTATATTTCTTGGACACAATTGTGGCAAAGCTTTATGAACACTTTGACACTAACACAAACCATTTGGGTCGTTTGACAAAGTTGAAACAATTAGGAACAATGGAAGACTTTATAGCTTACTTTGATCACCTGGATTTTCGGACAGAGGGCATGTATTATGCCTTTTTCCGAGAGTGTTTTATCAGTAGCCTCAAGGATGAGATTCGGGCCCATGTCCTCATGGCTCGGCATCATAGTTGGGTGGAGTCTACTAAAAGAGATAAAGAAGCACAACAGGCTTTATCTTCTTAAAACATAAAACCCTCCTTTATCCCTCTCCCTAAACCAGTAAATCCCACTACTCCCTCTGCTCCACTAAAGATCCAAAAATTGACTAGGGATGAAATGGTTGAACGCCAACTAAAAGGCCTCTATTATAATTGTGATGACAAATATTTCCCAGGCCACAAGTGTAAGTAACACAATATTTTTATGACCATCTCCGAGGATATTTCGGAAGAGGATGTAGAAGCCCCCCTTGTGTTTGAGTCACCTGAATCAACTAACATAACCCTTCCCTTAGACCCTCTCGAAGTAGAATCGGTCATTTCCCTCAATTCTCTCACTAGATTCTTCGCTCCCCAAACCCTCAAGCTCATCGGTTACATCAAGCATAAGAAGGTCATCATTCTAGTTGATAGTGGCAACACCCATAATTTTATTCATCACCACATTGCCAAAGAAATTCATGTCTACATCCATGCCATCAATAATTTCCAAATCATGATTGAAAATGGTGGTTCCATGAAATGTGGAGGGCGTTGTGAAAATGTGCGTCTCCAAATTGGTGACTACCACCTAAAATACCATATGTTTTCTATCGACATGGGAGGTTGTGACATTGTGTTGGATGCAGACTGTCTAAGGAATTTGGGTCCCATTCTCATGGATTTTAAGGACTTAACCATGCAATTCAACCAGGAGGTCCACCAATATAAGTTCCAAGGCATCACAGGCGGCTCGCCTGAGATCATTAGTTCCCATCGCATGGAAAAGATACTCTAAAAAGGTCATTTTGGTGTTATCGCCCAACTCCATGCCATACAAGAAATAGAGACACCCTCGATACCACAAGACCTCCAAGCCATCCTTTCTAAACATCAATTGGTCTTTTCCACTCCCCAAGGACTCCCTCTCTCCCATGGTGTTCATGATCATTCCATTCCCCTTGTACACCAAAACCTATGTGTTATCACTCCAAGAAACTTCTTAGGGTTGTAGGCTAAGGATGCTTGGTAACTTAAGAAATCACTAATAATCAAGTGTTTGGAACAATGGGATAGCTGAGAAGGCTTAGCAAAAAGACAACATGTCATGCCTCTAAATAAACCATTGCTTCAAGAAACTAGATATCAGTTACAGTAAATAATCAAGGTGTGAAGAAAAACATTCAAGATAACCAAGTACAGATCTGTAGGGTTATACAAGAATATAAAGAAGATCTAATTCATATCCATGAGCTATATTAGAAGATGACAATTATTAACAACTGAACTGAATATAATTAAATATAGAGTAATGAAAAATGTGGACAGAATGATATATAATAACCAAAGAAAATTGTGATTCATATAGCAAGATAGTGTTAAAGTACATAGCCAAAAATGTATCCAGAATTGAACCATCTGTCTGTCTTAAGTCCGTATATTTATAACTTTACATCACAGTTCTCAGATCCTAAAACAATGGATCTGATATTCTAAAAACATAAAGTAAACTATATTTACAATAAACTAGGAACAGATCCTCAAGATGAGGTCAATCCATATCTAAGAGTAGTAGATTGTTGATGAAGTGCAGTTTTATCCTCCCAAGGCTATTTGATTTGGTCCTCCAAAGATTAAATTCAAATTTGGTGAAGTGTGAAAAAACCCTGATATTCTTCCTTTGAAAAATATGCCAAATGTAGTTGAAAAACCTCTTTTTGACCTTATCCCTCAAAACTAGCCTTTGAATTAGACTTGATAATTCAACACCTTTCCATTTGAAGTGGTTTCAAACCATTCAAACTCAAAAAATCCCGATCTAGGCAAAAATTCGGTTATTTTGTCCATGACAGGCTTTCACTAGCTAATTTACCCAAATATCTGCTCCTTAGCTGGTGAAAGGCGGAGCTTTCACCAGCTAACTAGCAAAATTCAAGATGGGTTTGCTGGTGAAAGCACAGATTTTTTTAAAATCAAATTTCTCAGTGATGGAGAGTCTATTTTTCATGCTTGAATAGTCGATCGACATCTACAAATCCTAAGCTTTCCAATGGTGCTTTCAAATATGCATTTGGAACCTGGGAAGCTAGTCAGATATTCCCTACAACATTAGGAATCATTCTTTCAAAAATGCCAATGCATTTTTTATCGCTAACATCTAGCTCCAACTGGGATGGAGACCTCCCTGCGAGGTCTCCAAGAACCTGGCAGACCCTGTGGCTTTAGTATTGGGCATGGAATCATTCAGCCTTTACAATTTATCATCTGGTTATTTTCCAAAGTTTGTTGTTGTCTTTAACATGTCTGCTTCAAACTCCCCTGGAAATGTTGTTTGCACATCGACATGGCATCTGTTGTGAAAATATCTTCATTGAGAAGAGAGGTGTTGGACATAGGTAGGATGATTAGATCTGTAACCATGGTTTGGAAATTCGAGAATAACTCCAACCTTGAAATGAGAGAATTGCAGGAAACTTGAGGTGTTTGACTTTTCATTTTCCAACAACTTCAGATAAACTAAGCTCCATGTATGTACTACCATGGCCAACAATTTCATTATCCATAACAACAACATTCTCCTCATCTTCTATAATTTCTTTTGCCACTGCAACCTCTTCTTCACACTCTTGTTGATCCTCTTTTGATTTCCTCTTTAGTTCTTGCTCAAATTGATGCCATAAATAATCCTTGCTTATATCTTCCTCAACTGAATGATCAATAATGGATTTAGAGGTAATTAGGCCCTTTTCTTCTTCTCCATCGAGTTCATGGTTTATATATTCTTCACCAGAGGCAACAGAATATGAAAGATCTGATCCTCTGCCCCATGTTGAATTTACATTGCCTTCCACACTAGATTATGATGAAGTTGCACTTTTTGTTGTTTTTATATTACTAAAGTGCATAATAGCAGACTTGGAACCATCATTGCTTTCACTCATGAGAGCCTTCGATTCACCTTTTGTTGGTGATGATGATGTTGTTGTGGATACTGTACGATGACAAGAACCCATGCATGACCATCTTGAAAGTCCAGGAGATGGCCTGGTGAAAACAACAACTTGTGCCATAGTTTGTGCTTGTCTCATAACAACCTGAGTGTTGTTTGAAATTGGATGCCATATTTCACTAGCCCTTGCAACTCTAGCCCTGCTAGATTTAGAAATCAATGGTAACCAGGATCCTAATGCCATCACAGAATGATAAACTGTACTAAGAAACCTTGTTCTTTCAATCTGTTCCCTAAAATCATTTACCCATGCTGATGTTGTGACTTCAACACGTAAATCATACACAAAAGTAGCTGAGAATGTAGGCACAAGATCAGAACCATTGATGACAGAAGTAATGAAGGGATTGCTTGACTTGGAAAAATCCCAAGTCATATAGGTAGCTGGAGCGATTATTCCAACAACAAACATTACTTTTATCACACCTTGATTAATCTTTCCATCATTGAAAGCTATGATGGTCAAACCCATTATCACAAATTGCTACCTCCGCTGTCATAGTTTCATGTAATGGAATGATGACTTGCTAAAGAAAGGATACTCCAGCATCACCAATGCAACTCTTGGCCGATTGTGCTAATTCTTGTCACAATATCTCTTCTAGTTCTCTTGCCATATGATGAAATATGTAACAGATGCACTCAGGAAAAAAAGCAAACATTGCCAACTTCCCCCCAAATCGTTGACCTATAAGAAGCTTGATTTCTTCTTCTGAACTAGCAGCAAGAGCCTCTAGTATATTTTCCCTTGAGATAATCTTATATTCTCATGCAAGAACTTCCCTGAGTGCATTTTTCAGTTTCTTCATCTGATGTGCTTGGTTTAGAAGGCGGCGTTCAAACTCTTCCATTACTTTCCTCAGCAATAAATTCAAATAGTGAAGGAACTTCTTCATTCTACTTGTCACCAAGTATAGCACCTACGAGATTTAAAAGGGACTGGGATGGTGCATTATCAAGACAATTCAACATTCTATAACTCTCTACTACTTGAAGGTCTGGATAGCGCCTTGCTTTTACTTGAAGAACCTCTCAAAAGTTTTGCCCAAAGTGTTGTATCCATGATGATGTTGAATCCGACATAACAGAACTTGATAAAAGACTTTCAGCATCAAATGTTAGGTCTGAGGTAACGTTAGTCTTGCTATCAGCAGGCCTCGGAGGGAATTTCACTATTTTTTGACCATTCGATCCAGGAGATTGATCTACCACTTGATGATTTGAAGTTCCACAATTTTCTAGATCCGACAATACCCATCTTTTCCATGGCTGGCTTCCACTTTTTATAGTGGTTTTCAGAGATTTTCCAGGAGAACTACCTCGAACTGTGGACTTAATGTCATTGGGGATGCCTATGTCAGCCATCATCACCTGCTTGAAACTCACTACTAATGGTGCCTCTAGAAGGCATTGAATTTGAACTCATATTAGAAGTGCATCTCCGCAAAACAACTGACTCAATCATATTACACCGCTTGAAGTTGTTGTTGGCATGATTTTCATGATCGATTAGCAAAGCAAGAAATGCCATTACCTATGCACGATGTTAAGATTGATATTACCTGCTTTGCTATATGTATGGCTGTAAATGTGATATCTATAACAGAGAACAACCCAATCCCTTCTGTTTTATGGCTTTCAATTTCATCTTATGACTTGAGATCGGGCCTGAGAACCAATCCACATTATACATATGAGAATTCTTGTATCCTCCCCATCATCATGATGAAAACATCAGATACATGACCCTTAAGACCTCGAGATTCTATATCTTCTCTTAATCTTTTGATAAGAGCAAGTCCACAAACACCACACCTTTGATCTCGGCTAGTATGTGCACATACAAAGATATGTGATCCAATCAATATTTCAGGATTTCCTGAAATCCATTTTGTATCTTTGACAATCACCTCTTCCACAAAGGTATCAACATCGAAGTGTGTCAACCCCTTGTATCTGATCATATCTAGAAATATCAAAACATCTCCATTTGAAGTCTTTGTTCCATCCCGCCCCTCACATATTGTAAAGAGAGTCTTTCTAGGAATCTCATTCTTGCAATCTTTGAGCGCCATAGCGAGGAGCCTAGGCAAGCGATCGAACTCAGTGGCCTCTACCTGAGGTGACCAACTCTCGGGATTCTTGTAGAAAAGAAAGACGTGCCTCTCATAGAACTTGACGGATCCCGCAAGCGGCTTCGAGTACATCTCTGGCCGAGCAAAGACATGCTCGACATCACTGTTGTGGCTGATCGTGTCACTGAGCAGCAAGACACCATTCGACAAGTTGTTCGACTACTTCAAAATCTAGAACCCACAACATTCTAATTGTTGGAACCATTGTCGCGCTATACACGTAAATATGGGTTTTTGTTGTTGTTACGTGCACGAAATGAGGTATGAGATTATGCAATCGTCTTCCTTAACCATAGAATCCGACTGAATTAGATTCGACAGATGAAATGTCACAAAATACGCAGGCTGCCAGTTGTTTAATGATAACTTCCCAAAATTTCCGTTTTTCATCGCCAAACAAAACTTCAAACACCAAATGTATCTTTTATCTCCGATAACCACAGTTCCCATATCTTTGAATTTATCTATTAATGACATCTTGAAAGGACCTCGAGGATCTCTTGGCGGTAATTTGATCGCATCTAAAGCTTCAATTATGCTCTCTTGTCTGCCCACTTCGTCCAAATCGAGTCTCGAATTCACCCTTTCGGGATAATATCACCAAAACTCCCACATCATCTTGTGAAGCACCAATGATCATGTTCAGAACATAACTTTTGTGTCCCAGAGCATCCAATGAAAACTGTGAGAAGATCTTTGAGAGGAATTTATTTCTGGCAGTGTTTCCAAGGTGCCATGCTCTAAATTTTAAATATTTACAGGTCTAAGCATACTCTCTGTCGCATTCTCAGCCTCCTTTATCCGTTCGTAGGCCGCAAAAGACTCAATCTTTGACTACAAAGCTAGTGGGAAGATGGACACCCTGTATGGGATTGGATCATACTCTATTCACACTGCAATTGAAAAGCACTCTCAGAACTGCTTTGGCCTTGTCACGGGTAAGCTGATTTGCTAGCTACCAAAAGACAACTTTTTTACAATCATCTACCACAGATTGTTGAATAGGTAACACTCGCACATCATTTGGACTAAATAACCTAGGCACCTTCAAAGCAAATCTTCTTGCAACTTCTGAGATAGCGGGCTGACAAACTGGGTTGCAACATTTTTTCACTAGATCCATTGTTTTGATAATTAAATTGATATGTTGCGGCAACTGTATCTTCGTGAGCTTTGATACTTGACACTAAACTTTGACTTGATTATATGACTAACCTATGTATGTTCTGTAACTATGCAAGGCACATGAAGCTGGAGCAATGTGGAACTCGAGCTTAGCCTTTATAATTTGTCATCTCTGAAAGGATTTTGTCATGAACTTCAAAGCTAACAATAATGCATCTGGATTTCCATTCTCAGGAACCTTCTATAGTTAATGAAAGCACACTTCCATCCTCCAAATCCCACATACAAACAGTACAATCCATACTGCCTGATACCAATACTTGTCTACTCTGTGCTCCTTTCCAGTAACCACCATATTATGTGCCGCCAGATAGAGTATAAGACCTGTGTGGCCTGTAAAAGACTGTAAATCCACATTTACACCAATTTTCTGTTGTAATCCACCTTCTTTAACATAAGGATTTGGACCATTCCATCTTTTTAGGAACATTTTTTCTTGTTGTACAAGCTGCATACAATTAGCCTTTTTTAGTACCTCTGTTGGAACATGGTCAGTTTCATTTTCTTTGAGGACATCCTCTTCTCTTTATTCCTCTATGTGCTGGTGGTCTTCACCAATGATTCTTCTATTTAGTGTTGACACTTAATTAAAGTGTTTTTCCTCCTCCAGATACAACAATACCTTCTTTTGGGTAGCAAAGCTCCTTTTCAATGTCCAAATTTGATGGACAACTTTCTTTCCTCCCTTGCCTTTCTCCGATTAGATGCAATTTTTGGGGAGCACTGAATTTCCATGGGCACATCCTCGCATAGTAACTCACCTCCTATTATCCTCTTCATGTCTTTGTCAAGCTGCTCACAACATTTGTCTATGATCTCATACTTGATGTTTATTCCCTTTTGATGTCATTGATGAGAAATCTGTGTTTATCGCTTTCACCAGCTTGATTGCCTTCGGGGACTACAAATTAACCATTGAAAACTGAGGATTTCACCAGCTAACATTAACTTAGCAACATATGTTAACTGGTGAAAAGATTTTTCACAAAATTTAAAAAAAAATCTTTTGAGGATCAATTTATTTCTAAGACAAAATCTGAAATCCTATGTTTTGATACTTCTAAAATCTGGCGAGCTTATCTTCCTACTCCTACATTAACAATTTTCACTTCTTCTTAATCAAGTAAACTCATGCTTCCAATGAATCCATGTAAGAAATTTATTTGCTGACAACATTCTTGATCTTGATCCCAAAGATAAAAGAATGCGTAGCCAATAGAGATGTGTTCTGAAAAAATGATAGGAACGACCTTCATCTGGAAAGAGTATCTCGATCTTTATACTACTTAATGATTCCAGAAAATCAGCAATAGGATCAATAAAATAGTAAAGGAATAGCTCTTCAAGCTTTTGTTCTGTCTGTAAACAAAAATGATGTTGTTGGCTATCCTCTTTGATCTCAATGATGAATGTGAACTACTCAACCTTTGTCGAAGAAAAATGCATACTCGGTTTCTGATCTGAGCCCTTCTTTTCTTCACCTTCCTCTTCATATCTGCAGAAAACCACTTTTGTTTGCAAATATAGAAACTCAAGGCTTCCCTTAGTATTTGTTGTAGATCTGAAATTATCTCCTGCTGATATGTCAATTTGCTCATCATTTTTCAAATTTTCAAAATAGATAATCGGATCATCATCACAATCATCTTTAAAAGATGCATTTAATACAATGTTTAAAGCATCACAATGGTTGTCATAATGTGAATCATCAATCTCTTGATAACGAAGAGTATTCTCGGTAACAACATACTCTTCATTAACATCTGAGTCTTTAGTCAATAAATGAAATTCATGACAGGATTCAGGATAGAGAAGATCATTTGGAAAATGGTCTTTACAAAACACATGAAAAGCATCATGAAAATCTTTTAAAGAGTTTATACTAGCATAAGGCAGAGATCGGTACCAATCACAAGCAATTCCCTCTAATGAGAAATAGAAGAGCCGGATCTGAACATCCTCGTGCACAAATTGCAACCGATGCATGTAATCATGAAAGTCCATCAAATGTTCAGCTGACACTTCCCATTCTTCTCCTCGAAATTTGGGAAGGCTATTTTCCCATTCATCTCTACTAGGCACTGGATTGGGGAAACCAACAATCTTTGAAAAATCCCAGAACACATACCTCTTAGATAAGATCTTGTTCATTTCATACCAGTGGAGTCACCACTGAATTCTTCCTTCATGGAGTTGCTAGATAGATGATTACAACCAAATAATGTCCAGAATTTGTCTATCATCAAAGCTAGATCGTGTTGTCTCCCAAGGAAGCTGAGCTTCAATCTCCTCTCCCCGACAACGGCACCAATTTGTTATCACTCCAAGAAACTCCTTAGGGTTGTAGGCTAAGGATGCTTGGTAACTTAAGAAATCACTAATAATCAAGTGTTTGGAACAATGGGATAACTAAGAAGGTGTAGCAAAAAGACAACAGGTCATGCCTCTAAATAAACCAGTGCTTCAAGAAACTAGATATCAGTTACAGTAAATAATCAAGGTATGAAGAAAAACATTCAAGATAACCAAGTACAGATCTGTAGGGTTATACAATAATATAAAGAAGATCTAATTCATATC
>ML799197.1:294654-307250 GCA_009831015.1 Picea engelmannii | reverse complement strand
TTCCCAGTCATTCGAAGCTACATCCTATTTTTCATGTTTCCTTCTTAAAGAAGGTCATCGGAACTAAGTTGCAAATTCAAACCAACCTTCCCGAGTTAGCCGAAGAATGATCCATTTGGCTACAACCACATGTAGTTTTGGACTAGCGAGAGCGTCGCCTGCATCAGAGAACCATCAAGGAAGTGTTAGTCTAGCGAAAAGATACAACCCCAGTAGATGCCACTTGGGAACCAACTACCATTCTGCAGCAAATTCCACATCTCAAACCTTGAGGACAAGGTTGTTTTTAAGGGGAAGGAAATGTTAGGGTCCTAACCCGCACATAGGTAGAACAATATATTCAAATGTAATAAAGGTCAATATTAATAAGGCCCTGCAATAAAATAGAATAAGTCAAATGTAAGAAGACCTGATAGAAGCTTCCGCTTCTAGAAGGATATTCCTCTAGATGCTTCTTTTGATAGACATATTTAGTATGAATAGGATTTGAGGGTATGAGAACCCTATCTTGGAGATTATTGTAATAGAGCGCTACTCAACTGGAGGTTGCCCCCTAGAAGAGGCCCGAGAACATTGCTATCTGAATCAAAGTGTTATTTATGTTGTTGTTTTTATATCATTTATGTGTTATTGTGGAGATTATGCTAGATATATTATTGTTATTCTTCCATTTCTATCATTTCATTTATGTTTTGCATACTTTTTATATTTGGTATATTACACGCTCTCGGGTGCCATGCCCCAGAAGTTGCTTTACTCATTGATTTTGAGAACTAGTGTTTGGATTAGTTTGAGGCAGTGCAACATTTGGATTAAGGGGTCCAATTTATGAAATCGTCCCTCATGAGAAGATCGATAATTTGGTCACCTATTCCATGCCTAAACAACCTTGCAACATCTCACAGAACTAAAAAATGTTGCTCCGTTAGGTTTTTATGCCATGAAGAGGAATTCGCCAAGAGTCCCCAAAATGGTTTGGGATGCGACTTAAAACTCAGTATATAACAAAAAAATAAAATTGGATTGAGAGACCTCCATCTTCATTGTATTCCTGGTATAGGATTTTAGCTAGATCACCCCTCACTCTTGGGTGCCATGCCTTGGAAGTTTCTTTACTGATTGATTTCACGAATTAGTGTTTGGCTCAATTTGAAGCAATGCAACATTTTGATTAAGGGTTCAAATTTATGAAACTATCCCTTGTGAGAAGATCGATAATGTGATCACCTATTCCATGCCTAAACAAGATTTCAACATCTCACAAAACTCAAAAATGTTGCTCCGTTAGGTGTTTATGCCCTAAGAAGGAATTGGCCAAGAGTCCCTGAAATGGTTTGGGATGCGACATGCAACTCGACATATCATGAAAACTGAGACTCGGAATGAGGAACTATCGTCTCTGTTTGATTACTTGCATAGGATTTCAGCTAGAGAACCCCTCACTCCTGGGTCCAATCCCTCAAAAGTTTTTTTTTTCATCGATTTTGAGAATTAGAGTTTTTCTTTGTTTGAAGCAATGCAACATTTGGATTTAGGGGTGAAATATATTAAACCATGCCCTGGGAGTGGATGGACAATGTGGTCACATAGCACATGCCTAAACAAGCTTGCAACATCTCACAGAACTCAAAAATGTTTCTCTGTTATCTTTTTATGCCCCGAGGAGGAATTGGCCAAGAGTCCCTGAAATGGTTTGGGATGCCACTTGAAATTAGGAATAAAATGAGAATCGAGTCTCGGATTTAGAAATAGTCAACTCCGATGGATTACTGGGATAGGATTTCATCTATGCAACCCATCACTCTCGGGTGCCATGCCTTAGAAGTTGTTTTACTCCTTGATTTTGAGAACTAGTGTTTTGCTTAGTTTGAAGCAATTCAACATTTGGATTAAAGGATCCAATTTATGAAACCATGCCTCGGGAGAAAATGGACAATGTGGTCACATAGTCCATGCCTAAACAATCTTGCATCATCTCACAGAGCGCAAAAATTATGCTCCGTTAGTTTTTCATGCCTTGAAGAGGAATTGGCCAAGAGTCCCCAAAATGGTTTGGGATGCCACTTGCAACCGAGCATAAAAAGAAAGACAAGACTCGGATTGAGGAACCATCGACATCGATGGATTACTGGGATAAGATTTTAGCTAGAGTACCGCTCACTCTCGAGTGCTATGACTTGGAAGTTGCTTGACTCATTGATTTCAAGAACTAGTGTTTTTCTCAGTTTGAAGCAATGCAACATTTGGATTAAAGGATCCAATTTATGAAACTATGACTCAGGAGAAGATGGACAATGTGGTCACATATTCCATGCCTAAAAAATCTTGCAGCATCTCATAGAAATAAAAAATGCTACTCCGTTACTCTTTTATGCCCTGAGGAGGAATTCACCAAGAGTCGCCGAAATGGTTTGGGATGCGAATTGCAACTTGAAGTATCATGAAAATTGAGACCAACATTGAGGAACCGTCATCTCCGTTGGGTCCCTAGCATAGAATTTTAGCTATATCATCCCTCACTCCCAGTTCTAACCCCTCAAAAGTTGTTATTGTCATCAATTTTGAGAACTAGTGTTTTTTTGAGTAAGAAGCAATGCACAATTTGGATTTGGGGGTCCAATTTAGGAAACCATGCCTCGGGAGAGGATGGAAATTTTTTTCACCCATTCCATGCCTAAAAAATCATGTTGCATCTCATGGAACTCAAAAATGTTGCTCCATTAGGTTTTTATGCCCTTATGAGGAATTGGCCAAGAGTCCCCAAAATGGTTTGGGATGCCACTTGCAACTAGGCATAAAATGAAAACAAAGACTTGTATTGAGGAACCATCATCTTTGTTTCATTCATGTCATAGGATTTCAGCTAGAGCACCCCTCATTCCTGGGTGTCATGCGTCCAAAGTTGCTTTACTCATTGATTTTGAGAACAACTGTTTGTCTCAGTTTGAGGCAATGAAACATTTGGATTAAGGGGTCCAATTTATGAAACCGTCCCTCATGAGAGGATTGATCATTTGGTCACCTAGTACATGCCTAAACAACCTTACAGCATCTCACAGAACTAAAAAATGTTGCTCCGTTAGGTTTTTATGTCCTGAGGAGGAATTGGCCAAGACTCCCCGAAATGGTTTGGGATGCCACTTGCAGCTGGGCATAAAATGAAAATTGAGACTCGAATTGTGGAACTGCTGAATTCGATGGATTATTGGGATAGGATTTCATCTAGAGCACCCCTCACTCTCGGGTGCCATTCCTCGAAATTTGCTTTACTCATTGATTTTGAGAACTAGTGTTTTTCTTAGTTTGAAGCAATGCAACATTTGGATTAAGGGGTCCAATTTATGAAATCGTCCCTTGGGAGTGGATGGATAATTTTTTCACCTAGTCCATGCATAAACGATCTTCCAGTATCTCAAGGAACTCAAAAATGTTTCTTTGTTAGTCTTTTATGCCCTGAGGTGGAATTGGCCAAGAGTCCCTGAAATGGTTTGGGATGTGAATTGCAACTGAGAATATCATGAAACATGAGACTCAGATTGAGGAATTGTCATCTCCATTGGATTACTGACATAGGATTTTATCTAGACCAACCCTTACTCTCGGTTCCAATCCCTCGGAAGTTGTTTTTTTCATCGATTTCGAGGACTATTGTTTTGGTCAGTAAGAAGCAATGCAACATTTGGATTTAGCGGTCCAATTTAGGAAACCATGCCTTGGGAGAGGATGGACATGTGGCCACCTATTCCATGCCTAAACAAGCATGCAACATTTCATGGAACTCAAAAATGTTTCTCCGTTAGGATTTTATGCCATGAGGAGGAATGGGCCAAGAGTCCCCGAAATGGTTTGAGATGCCACATGCAACTCGGAATAAAATGAAAATAGAGACTCATATTGAGGAACCATTGAATTTGATGGAATAATGGGATAGGATTTCATCTAGACAACCCCTCACTCCTAGGTGCCATGCCTTGGAAACTGCTTTACTCATTGATTTCGAGAACTAGTATTTTTCTCAGTTTGAAGCAATGAAGAATTTGTATTAAGGGGTCCAATTTATTAAATAATCCCTCGTGAGAAGATGTATAATGTGGTCACCTAGTCCATGCCTAAACAAGCTTGCAACATCTCATGGAACTCAAAAATGTTGTTTCGTTTGGTTTTTATGCCTTGAGGAGGAATTGGCCAAGAGTCCTTGAAATTGTTTGAGATGTGACTTGCAACTGGGAATAAAACAAAAAATGAGACTTGGATTGAGGAACCATCAAATCCTGTGGATTACTAGGATAGTATTTCATCTATAACACCCCTCACTCTCGAGTGCCAAGCCTCAAAGTTGCTTTACTCATTTATTTCAAGAACTAGTGTTTTGTTCAGTTTGAAGCAATGCAACATTTGAATTAAGGGGTCCAATTTATGAAATCGTCCCTTGGGATCAGATGGATAGTGCGTTCACCTAGTCCATGCCTAAAAACTCTTGCATCATCTGACAGATCTAAAAAATGTTGCTCCATTAGTCTTTTATGCCCTGAGGAGGAATTGGCCAAGAGTCTCTGAAATGGTTTGGGATTCAACTTGCAACTTGGCATATCACAAAAACCGAGACTTAGATTGAGGAACCATCATCTATGTTGGATTCATGGCATAGGATTTTATCTATAACACCCCTCACTCCCAGTTCCAATCACTCAAAAAAAAAATTTATTCATCGATTTCGAGAACTATTGTTTTGCTCAGTAAGAAGCAATGAAAATTTTTGATTTAGGGGTCCAATTTATGAAATCATGCCTTGGGAGCGGATGAAAATTTTGGTCACCTAGTCCATCCCTAAACTATCATGCAATATCCCATGTAACTCAAAAACACATCTCCGTTAGGATTTTATTCCATGATGAGGAATTGGCCAAGAGTCCCCGAAATTGTTTGGGTTGCCACTTGCAATTGGAAATAAAATGAAAATCGAGATATAGATTGAGGAACCGTCATCTCCATTGGAATATTGGCATAGGATTTCAGCTAGAGCACCCCTCACTCCCGGGTGCCATGCCTCAGAAATTGCTTTACTCATTGATTTCGATAACTAGTGTTTGGCTCAGTTTGAGGCAATGCAACATTTGGATTAAGGGGTCCAATTTATGAAACCATCCCTCAGAAGAAGATCGATAATTTGGTCACCTATTACATGCCTAAAGAACCTTGCAACATCTCACGGAACTCAAAAATGTTTCTCCGTTAGGTTTTTATGCCTTGAGGAGGAATTGGCGAAGAGTCCCCAAAATGGTTTGGGATGCGACTTGAAACTCGGTATATAAAGAAAAATGAGACAAAGATTGAGGAATTGTCATCTGCGTTGGATTCCTGGCATAGGATTTCAGCTAGAGAACCCCTCACTCCTGAGTCTAATCCCCCAAAAGTTTCTTTTTTCATCGATTTTGAGAACTAGGGTTTTGCTTAGTTTGAAGCAATGCAACATTTGGATTTAGGGGTCCAATATATGAGACCATGCCTTGGGAGAAGATAGACAATCTGGTCACATATTCCATGCCTTGGGAGAATATGGACAATGTGGTCACATATTCCATGCCTAAAAATTCTTTCATCATCTCACGAAAATAAAAAATGTTGCTTTGTTATCTTTTTATGCCCTGAAGAGGAATTGGCCAAGAGTCCCCAAAATGGTTTGGGATGCCACTTGCAATTAGGCATAAAATGAAAAATGAGTCTTGGATTGATGAACAATATACTTTGATGGATTACTGGGATAGGATTTCATCTAAAGAACCCATCACTCCCAGGTGCCATGCCTCAGAAGTTGTTTTACTCCTTGATTTCGAGAACTAGTGTTTTGCTTAGTTTGAAGCAATGCAACATTTGGATTAAGGGATGCAATTTATGAAACTGTGCCTCGGGAGAAGACGAAAAATGTGGTCACATATTCCATGCCTAAAAAATCTTGCATCATCTCACAAAATTCCAAAATGTTGCTCCGTTATGTTTTTATGCCCTGAGGAGGAATTGGCCAAGAGTCCCCGAAATGGTTTAGGATGCCACTTGCAACTGGGCATAAAAATAAAACCGAGACTTGGATTGAGGAACCATGGACTTCGATGGATTACTAGGATAGGATTTCAGTTAGAGCACCCCTCACTCTTAGGTTCCATGCCTCAAAAGTTTCTTTACTCATTGATTTCAAGAACTAGTGTTTTCCTCAGTTTGAAGCAATGCAACGTCTGGATTAAAGGATCCAATTTATGAAACCATGCCTCCAGAGAAGAGGGATAATTTGGTCACATATTCCATGCCTAAAAAATCTTGCATCATCTCATGGAACTCAAAGATGCTTCTTCGTTAGATTTTTATGCCTTGAGGAGGAATTGGCCAAGAGTCCTCGAAATGATTTGGGATGCCACTTACAACTAGGCATAAAAAGAAAAATGAGACTCGGATTGAGGAACCGTGGACTTATATGGATTACTAGGATAGGATTTCAGCTAGAGCACCCCTCACTCTCAGGTTCCATGTATCGGAAGTTGCTTTACTCAATGATTTCAAGAACTAGTGTTTTTCTCAGTTTGAAGCAATGCAACATTTGGATTAAATGATCCAATTTATGAAACCATGCCTCGAGAGAATATGGAAAATTTGGTCACATATTCCATGCCTAAACAAGCTTTCATCATCTCATGGAACTCAAAAATGCTTCTCCGTGAATTTTTTATGCCTTGAGGAGGAATTGGCTAAGACTCCCCAAAATGGTTTGGGATGCCACTTGCAATTGGGAATAAAATGAAAATCGAGACTCAGATTGAAGAATCATCGTCTTCGATGGATTACTGGGATAGGATTTCATCTATATCACCCCTCACTCCCAAGTGCCATGTCTCAGAAGTTGCTTTACTCATTGATTTCAAGAACTAGTGTTTTTCTCAGTTTGAAGCAATGCAACATTTGGATTAAGGGGTCCAATTTATGAAATCATCCCTTAGGAGCAGATGGATAATGTGGTAACCTATTAAATGCCTAAACAAGCATGAACCATCTCATGGAACTAAAAAATGTTGTTGTTTTAGTATTTTATGCCCTAAGGGGGAATTGTCCAAGATTCCCCAAAATGGTTTGGGATGTGACTTGCAACTAGGAATATCACAAAAATTGAGACTCTGATTGAGGAACCATAATCTCTGTTGGATTCCTATCATATTATTTTACCTAGATCACCCCTCACTCACAGTTTCAATCCCTCAAAAGTTTTTTTTTTCATCGATTTTGAGGACTATTGTTTTCCTCAGTAAGAAGCAATGCAACATTTGGATATAGAGGTCCAATTTAGGAAACCATGCCTTGGGAGAGGATGGACAATGTGGTCACCTAATCCATGCCTAAAAAATCAATAAACATCTCATGGAACTCAAAAATATTTCTCCATTAGGCTTTCATGCCTTGAGGAGGAATTGGCCAAGAGTCCCCGAAATGGTTTGGGATGCCACTTGTAACTCAACATAAAATGAAAATTGAGACTCGGATTGAGGAACCTATTGAGCACTCAACACACCCGAAAAATCCTATGTCAAAATTTTACTTTTTGGGTACCACTTGATCTTCTTCACTGTTTATGTCGACTTCATTGAAAAAATGTTGCCCTTGCATATAGTTTTGATTCTCATTTAAGACTCTCATAGTTTTCTTGAACATACGAAAACCCATAACTTAAAAGACTAACATTTAAATAAAGAATCAACAACCAAAGTATTTTCCCTGATGCACTCAAATATTCAACATCAGGAAGAATTAAAGATGAAGGAAAATCATTCGGAGAAACCGAAGTTGTCCAGCACCTATCTTCATTGCCATCAACACAAGGGAGTTATTGCTTCGTAACGAGCATAATACTAATATATCATTGATGACCGATCCCCTCCAACATCGGGAAAAGGTGGAGAGGATAAATGTTAACGAATGAGGCAATGATACTGTCAATAACTGATACTCGACGCGCTTAGTAAAATAAGAGAAGATCAAGTCGCGACAGACATTCGGACCACGCTAAAAAATTTCCTCCAATCACCAATTTTCGGAACATCCCGACATCGAGAGTTTTTTTAGGATGCTAACCCAAAGTAAACTACAAAGTAGGTTTATTTCCAAACACTGGTCCTCGATACCTTTTTTGCATCAACAGTTCTAGGTTTCACTTATTGCACACAACTTAAACAAAGTCTTGAGCCCAACCATTACCCGTGAGCTAAGTCACCGATCCTTGGTGCCACGTATCTCTAGCCAATTATTCCACATTAGCACCATACGATAAAATCGATCGACATCGGAGGTTTTTTGTAGAAGAGTATCACCAAAAACACTTGTAACACCTCATCGATCCTCGATCTACCCACTAGGAAAGTGACATGATGGGACGTTTTAGCGCTAGATACATTGCAATCCAGAGAATTTAAGAGACTAATTAATTCCAAATATCACATTAGTTGCTAATTTGTCTGCGAATCAAAATGATCATTTGAATTTACCAATACAAACACACCTCCCCCCACTCCTCCGTCGTCAACCCATGATGAATTAAATTACAGATATTTGGAGGCAGATTCGTTTGAATTTCACTCATCACTCGAATTAATTTGCTGATACGACCTATAAGTTCTTCCCCGTTAAATCTTCTCGAGCCATTGTAAACAATACCATTCTGTGTAAAAAGGATTTTTAGAGCATCCAGAGGAGTGAGATTAACAATCCAAAATATTTTGATTCCCCCCCCATGAGTATCAAACTACAAATTTTAGCGAGCATTACAGGTATGTATGAGTCTGGTTTCTCTTAGTTTTTACTTCAGATATACATCATTATCCAATATCGCTCTGCACACATACACTAAAAGTTTTTTTATTTTTCGATTTGCTGAAACAATGACTTCGAGAATTCCAAACACCAGGTAATCATCGAGAGTGCCTAAGCTAAAGGAGCCATAGGTGGGAGAGGACTCATCCCTGGGGACAACAAAACAATTAGAATTCACTCTAAGGCTAGAGCCAGTCATCAGAACATCCACCAAGAATATTTTAACTCAACCACCAGAATTTGGAGACACAAAGGAAAACACAGGAGGAAAAGTGGTACTCCCACACTAGGGAGAACTCTTCAATAAGATCAGCTAGGAACAATTCCCAGAATATACCTTGCACAATGACCCCCGACATGAAAAAGATTGATGATGAGGTTTTTCCTAATATCTGACTATCATACCTACACATGGTAGTGAGAAGGACCCCAATGTTCCCTTGTATAGAACTACTAAAATGGCTCATCATCCATGTGGACACACAAAAGTTCATGATCAACGATGACAATGGCTAGTGTGTTGGGTTTTTCCTCTCGGTGGAGGTGCAGAATTATTACAAGCTCAGAGACTCAGAAGAATGATTGAACACTGATTTTTTCGTCAAATTTTATGAACACCATGACACTAGTCGGGTAATGGATTCATGGTGGCGATAGGATAAAAATTACACCAACCGGTCCTCCAACTGGTACCAAACCAGTGACTTAAGGGAGCCCTATATCTATCTAATGGCCCTCATATGTCATTTGAATGGAGAGAAAGATTTCTCCAGGTTTTCATGGGCATGGATGCCTCTAGCTTATACTGTAGCCATTTTTGGAAGAGGTTTTAACTGGGGTGCCATCATCTCCAAACAGTTGATCATTTTCATACAATAAGCTAAGACGCTAAAAGAAGGAGAGACTTTCCTTCCACATGGCTTGTTACCTATTTGACGTCATCTATGCCATAACTATTTTTTCCCAAATGAACTTGAGTTGGCATGTCTGGGAATCCCTGGTCCATGTATATTTGAGAATATTATGGGAGAATAGGTACAAAACATCATACTCCCTCATCTACTATGAATTCATCGACCACATTCATTTCATTCTTTTCAAAAAAGAGTTCCCAAGACTATCAGTTACAACCAAAACGATGATATCAAAGTCTAGTCATTGGTATCTAGATGAGTGTGATACCTATATCATGGTTTTCGGGGCCATCGAGGCACCACACCTTTTACTCGTGCATGTTCTTGATCGACTAGTGGTAGGAGAGATATGCTACCAGACTGTCCTACAAGGCTACAACGCTTCCTTGGTGAAAGACAATAAATGAGCATTTATACCTTATGGATTCGATATAGGTTTCTACCTGGTAAAATACACCGCCCAAGATAATAAGGAAGGACTGAGTCAGTTAGAGTCCTGGATTGATCGTTTTTGAAAACATGACCCAAAAGGCCTGGTCCTGAAACATGCATTTCAAGTGTCGTCTTGTTGGCCTTACGCCCATGACAATTTTTAAGATGAGGTCTTCACAAAAAATGCTCAATATTGGGATGAAGTGGTGGCGAGGATGGCTGACCCAATTATGATCAAGTTCAAATCCATGATCTTGGATGAACAGGAAATAATTCTAGAGCAATCGACTCAGGGACAGAGAAGAAATGATAGCATCCGAAGTGGTAGAAGCCCCCCAGGGAGCGACTGAAACAATAGAGATTCCCTTGGTAGTCTCGATACAAGAAAGAAATTTCCCCGAGGCTCAGGATGTGTGGGAGAGAGGGTTACTCATGTTTGAACAAGCCCAACAAATAATGAATCAGATGCACAATAACCTGGACCTCATCAGGATGTTGATGCTCCCTGATGACAACCCGAGTGAAATCCAGACAGGCCCAAGCGACGCTAAACTGATAGACATTGATGAAATCACCAGGTTAGATGGTCTGAAATTTACAATGCCACTAGTCGGATTACTGACATGCATGTCAGATAAGCCCGAGACAGTTGGGGTATCAGTGGAAACAAGTGCATCAGACCCCCACCATGAGTTAATAAAAATCTATGACGATGATGAAAGCCCAGAGGTATCGCTTGGGACTCCTTTGCATGTTGAAGAAGAAAAAATACCTAAAAATGCATCTCCTCCTACTCCCAAAGTTCAAACCTAGGAGGTCCCACAGAAAGAAAAAGAAGTCGAGAGTGTCCCCGATGCTAAAATACCCAATGCACCAGAGACCCAAGCAGACAAGATAAAGGATGAGCTGGGGTCAGGGGAGCCGAAGGAAGGAGCTCCGCAGCAGGAAATCAACGTTTCAAAGACCGATGAACAAGTAAGTATCGAGTCCATCCCCGACACCTATATTTCAATCAATGCCCAAAACCTCAATGAGAGACAAATATAAGTCAGGCCCTCATAGCATAATGAGGAAGTTCAAGAACCCAATATCGAACAAGTGTACACCATCGGAAGTATGGGGAATACACTCACTTGGGGGGATCAATAGATTCCTTAACCTATGGACGAAGTAGCCAACATATATGCGATCGCCTATGATTAGAAAAGGAAGGCTATTGTCTAGAGAACCACCAAGAAGAGGAGGATCACTTTGGATCATTCCATCCTCATCTCTACAGAGGACAATTTGATAAACACAAAACATGCCAACAACAGAACAATTTGATTCAACAGACAACATCACAATAGGTCTACTCATTTTATATACAGATAATGAACAGATTCAATAGATATTAATACAAGTACTCTGTCTCCTAAGTCTTTTCGGTTTTGTGCACTTTCAACAAATTTTCCTGTAATTGTCCATCATTGCTACAAATGTTATTTTTGTTTGCAGGTTTTTGATTGGAGATGTAACAAAACTCGGTTTCAATTGGAATGTGATCGAAAGAATGATTAAGTGAAGGAAGTCCATCATCCTTCACCTCCTCCTTGTCGATCATCTCTAGCAATGATACCACCTTCAAATTTGTCGTGTTGTAGAGTATGTAATCCAACGTTCCCCGAAAATTCTTGGCGAAGTTAGAGAAACAGGGCTCCCCTGTTTCACCATTCATTTTCTTCTTGATGTCTACCTGGGAAACATTGCATTGAGAATAGGAATAATAAGCACTTGCTAAAGGTAATGTATGGAGAAACCGTTGAGAAAGATGCCCAGATGGATCATAATATGAAATTTCCTTGTCGAAGGGATGGATGGACATAGCTTTTGGTAAGAAGTGAGTAGGAGGCACTTCTAGGCAAAGAAATTTAGTCCCCACATATTACAAGTGGAACATCATAATTATCCTTGACAAACACCTCCAAGTTATTGAGCATGTAACAAACCTTCCATAGCTTTACATGATTGTTTCTAGGATTTTCATGGATGTGAGTATTGGTTATGCACATACCTTGACCAATGTTTTTGAATGAAAGGATGACATTCAGTGCAATGTTGTATTTTTGAAATCTCTTTTTGAAATATGGGAAAATATGTAGAAAAGGTGAAAACAACAACCACATTTATTAATAATAAGAATAATAACTTGATTTTAAGGTAACAACATACCCTATACCTTATGGATTTAAACTTGTAAGATTTTAAGAAGAAACACATCTTCTTAACAATTAGGCCCACTCAAACTGTATACCTATGACACATAAAAAAGAAAATCTAGACTTGTTTTTATGTAGTTATTAGCCAGTATTTTTCATGCAAGTAAGAAACTTAAAAATTCCACCCGGTGGTGATAGCCTTTAT
>ML799197.1:264217-284192 GCA_009831015.1 Picea engelmannii | reverse complement strand
AATGTGATTTTGAAAACATTTCAAGTGAAGATAAAGAATCAAGTGATAATAGCACAAAGGAAGATCTTGAAGACATTTCAAATGAAGGCAAAGAAGTATGTGTTGATGTTGGAAAAAAGGAAGATCATGAGGATATTTCAAATGAATGTAAATAACACTCTAAAGCCCTTGAATGCAATAATGATGATGATTAATTTTTCTCTACAAGTGAAGAAGAAGATGTAGATATATTTTGTGTAAAGTTTGATGGTATTTATCCCATGAAAAGAATAGAAGGAAATCTATTAAAACTTCAAAAGGAAATTGAAGAGGGTTTATATATGTATAGGAGTGATCATTTTTATACACACTATAACTATCCTTCGGATAACACTAAGAAGTTTCGTAGGAGGAGTCAAAGGCACATCTTGAAGTTGAAGGGAATGCTCAAAGAACAAAAAGAGAGTTCTAAATTAGAATAAAAGGAAGAAGAGATCACAAGACTAAAGAGTGGAAAAGAAGACATGAATATATATGATGAGATTAGTAAAAGTTTTGAAACTATTTCCATCTCAAGACCCAAATTGAAGAAGCCAAAAGAATAGAGTAACTATTGAATATTAAAATAAATGAAAAGGAAGATTCATGTTACAAGTTAGAAGCTTAAATTGTTGACCTTAGAAAGAAGGTGGAAAAGTCAAACAAATTCTTGAATATCACACAAATCTTGGATGAGATCTTGGAAAGTCAAAGACCATCATGTGATAAATCAGGTCTTGGATACAAAGGAGAAGATACACATGTTGAAGCAAGCACCTCAAAGAAGCATGAGGTATGTCCATCAGAGAAAGAAGACAATATTGCAAAGAAACCATCTACACAATGCAAAGAAAATTTCAAAAGTACAAAGCAAGAAGCCATTTTTGGGACACCAAAGCAAAGGTATGAAAGTATTTTTCATGGGCATTGTTATTCATGTAATGGATATGGTCACAAATCTTTTGAATGTATATCGTATGAAAGGAGATATAATAGAAGATTGTATAACACCACAAGGTGTTGGAGATGTGATCAAATAGGGCATATTCCTATTCACTGTAACTCTATGAGATTCTACAACTGTAGTAGATTTGGCCACAAATCCCAGGAGTATTGGAACACAAGAAGAAACTCCATGATGAGGACTTCACACAACATGTATATAATAAGGAATGAAGTAAGAAAGAGATACATATTTGAAAATATGGATACTCAGAGCTCAAGTTCTGAAGAGAAGGGTGATTTACAGAAGTGGGTGAAGAAGACAGAGCAGCTAGATCAGAATGAAAGACTGAAGGGAAGTTCAAATGTGCCATTTACTAAGGAACACACAAGTAACAATGGTGACAGTTGTGTGTCCATGCGTTCTGACCTTGAATAGGTCGCGTACACACGCACTCAGTTGTGCAGTAGGCCGCGTGTCTTTTGTAAAGCCTTGGGAAAAAGGCAATGCAGATGGCTTGGAGTTTGATGTGATGGTATAAATCTGTACTACAGGGTCTGACATTGTTTGTTGCAGGTTCTGACACTGTTTGATGTAGGTTTTCATGGTTCTAAGTGAGATCACACAACGTTATGATATAAAATAAATCTTGGGTGCATGGCACTAACCCATGAGTATGGTTTGATGCTGATTTGTTGGAGTACAGGGCTGGTACTTTTTGAAGTTTCATTGATATATCTTATGATGTATTATTGGAAGAATATGGTATTGTTGGATATCATGGTGCATGCATTTTTCATTTGGATGGGCTACACATTGAGACATGTTGTTGATAGTCATGTTGTACATCATTGGGGAGTCTTAGCTTATTGACGCATGGTTGATGCATGATGGTACACTCATGGATGGTATTTGTTTAGCACATTAATAGATGCACATGTTGGCATATTGGTAGATGCACATGTTGGCATATGGTGGATACACTTCATGGATGATATCTTTTGGCACATTGTTGATGTACATGGGTGTTGTGCATGGTGGGCACATTTTGGTACATGATGTACTTGGTAGATATATTGTTCATGATTCTTTATTTCATTAATGACATATTTTTTTGTTTCATGATGTATGGTATGGCACATGTTTGATGCATGAACAGGTCCAAGGATCATCATATGATAGCATATTGTTCATCTTGCAGAGAAGATAGGGGGAGACATACTCTTAGGGGGAGTCATTCTTTTTCCCATGATTATAGGAGGACATATTTATCAAATACATACCTAGAAAAGAGACCTATATTTGAAGAAAGAGAACATAAGAATAAGTTCAGGAGGAGCGATGGTCACAGGGGGAGTATGTTTGATGTATTTTCAGCATTACATTAGATTGATATCCCTTGTTCAAAAAGGGAGAGTTTATACAGCAGGAACAAGACATGGGGAGCAGATCCAAGAGGAGAATGGCCCTTTGCCATTGATTTCAAAGGGGGAGAGATAATCACATTGATGTATTCTCATGGTGAGATCACACCATAGTATAATAATAATAATAAAAAGATAATCACATTGATCTGATTGATGTCTATTGATGGGGAGAGATTGATGTGGAGAGATAGTCACATTGACTATTGAGAAAGAAGCATGCCTTGTCTACATGTTGACGTCAATAATTGGTAATTGGAAGTTGACATCAATGTTGGTATTTCCATCAATACCAAAGGGGGATATTGTTGGATCATGTTGTCATTGATGCCAATGGTTCGATTATTTGGGAGATTGTTGGAACATATGTCATTGATGTAAATGATTTGGTTTGATTGATGTCAAGTAATTGATTGATATGATGCCCTTGATGATGATAAATGTCCAAGTGGAAACCAATCGATGAAAAGATGAATCATTAGTTTCTTATCATGGTTGATAAGGTGCACAAATGGATGCACTCTAAAGTGCTCCCCTTATGGTGAAAGCCCTCACGGGAAGACACTTTACGTATTGAGTTATCCTTGAAGAAACGTTGGAGGAACCATGCTTACATGTGGAATAATGGGATAAAGATCAATGAAGTTGTTGGTGAAACTATCATAGATGGATAGTGCTTGACATGACATTCTGGCGGTATGTGGAATGTCACATAACTCCTCACGGTTTGAGAGTTATGGCCTTATGAAGTTGGAGGACCTATGAAGGCTTGAATCCCCAAAAGGTAAAAGAAGTAAAAGTGCTTAAAAAGAAGAAATCATTATTTAAATGATAAATTAAAGTGACAAAATCAAGATGGATTATTTAAATGACAAAGTAAACTGAAAAAATCAAGAAGGAATATTTAAATGATAAAGTATTGGATAACTTGCTATTCATGGAAAGTGGTTAACCCTAAAATAAGGAAAATACATTAAGTAACCTAGAAATGGGTTAAGTAACCTAAAAATGGGTTAAGTGACCTAGCAGATGAAAGTATAAATAAGAAGCTAGGATCTCTTGTAAAATGAACATTTGGTGAGAATCCTTGTGGATCAATGGAGAGCTTCTTGTGAATATCTTGTGGAGTATTGATGGAGAGCTTCTTGTAAGAGCATCCTATGGGTGTGGATCTCTTGAGCATGATTGAAGATCTTTTTTGAGGAAGAGAGCGAGAGGAGGGTCTCATGGACACAGCAAAGTTTTGGCAATGTTAGAGATCTTTACGTCAAAAGTCTCGGATTCACAGAAAACCATATTTTCTGATGCCCACGCGGGTTGTCTGTGTATAGGGTGCATGTACACACGGGCTAGCTGTGTATAGGGTGAGTGTACATGCGGGCTGACTATGTACAGGGAGCATGGACTGAATAACCTAATGGAGATTTTTGTTTGAGCTGGTGCCAAGCTCTTGGATGATCAGGCAGGTTCCAGATCTGCATTTTATGGCCTCAGATCTATCACTAAGACACTGGTCTGGTTACATTATTGTCTTCGTAGATAATAATGTTCAATATGTTGTGAATGCTTAGGGAATTCTTGGTATGGCTTCTATGATGTGGCTCAATTTGGCTGATTTGGTTGATGGAGTGAGAAACACTCTTGTGATTTAGTAGTGACATGATTGCTATGGTATACTAGTTATTTATACATGATTGAGATAACATTCATATTGATTTGTTGTGGAGCATGAGAAAGCTATTGGAGAGTTTGGATGTGTTGTGACTTGTTGTGGGTCAGTTTGGATAGTGGAAGACAAAAGAGAAAGTTATTGCAAGTTGCAGATGATCTGAGCATGTGCAGAAAAGAAAAATGCTAGTTGCTCAGAAGCATATGCTTGTTTCATTATACACTGGTCATGTTCACACGCGTGTTGTAGTGTGCCAGGGAGCATACACATGCAGGATGCACTACTAACAAGTCGCGTACCTATTGACAGATTGATATCTATGGAGGATTGTTGCCTCATCTTAGTTGGTGATGAGAATGTAATCTGAGTCTTGCATATAGAGTTGGTGCTCTTGTAGAGTTGTACTCTATTCAGTTGTTGCTGATAAACCCCAAGGATTGTAGTCTGTAATAAAAATAAAATTGTACATACATCTTGTGTTCTTTGTGTCCATTGTGATGATGACTTGTTGATGATATATTGCTGATATATGTTGTCGATATGTTCCTACATCTAACTGGTTATAAATGACAACAATGGGTAATGAATAAATGTTGAATGCTAATTGATGAGTTTTAATGCAAGAGGGAAGTTTTGGGAAAAAGAACTCCACACTCATTCACCCCCCCTCTAAGTGTGGTAGGTGTGTCCAACAATTGGTTTCAGAGTGGGCCTTCACTACAAGCCTTAACAAGATTGAAGGAGATCCATAGACACACAAATGGATGATGAAGTTCCAATCCTTGATAATGAAAACTATTCTACTTGGAGAATAGAGATGAGAGTGTATTTGAAGACAATGGGAGCAACTATTTGGAAGGCAACCATCAGTGGATATGGTCTGTTGAAGAACAAGTCAAAGTTTGCAGCTCAGAGGGAAGGAAAGAAGAATGATGCATTGGCTCTCAAGACAATTATTAGTGGACTCTCAAGCCCTATCAAAGAGAGAATGGTATAGTGCACTTCCACCAAGGATCTATGGCTAAAGCTAGAGGAGACATATCAAAGCAAGGACGAGAAAGAAGAAATTGAAGACCACTCCATCAAGAACATGAAAGGTAAAGAATCATCAAAAACTCTTGAATGCATTATTTCTAAATGTGATTTTGAAAACATATCAAGTGAAGATAAAGAATCAAGTGATAATAGCACAAAGGAAGATCTTGAAGACATTTCAAATGAAGGCAAAGAAATATGTGTTGATGTTGGCAAAAAGGAAGATCATGAGGTTATTTCAAATGAAGGTAAAGAACGCTCTAAAGACCTTGAATGCAATCATGATGATGATGAATGTTTCTCTACAAGTGAAGAAGAATATGTAGATATAGTTTGTGTAAAGTTTGATGTTATTTATCCCATGAAAAGAATAGAAGGAAATCTATTAAAACTTCAAAAGAAAATTGAAGAGGGTTTATAATTGTATAGGAGTGATCATTTTTATACACACTATAACTATATTTCGAATAACACTAATAATTTTCTTAGGAGGAGTCAAAGGCACATATTGAAGTTAAAGGGAATGCTCAAAGAACAAAAAGAGAGTTCTAAATTAGAAGAAAAGGAAGAAGAGATCACAAGACTAGAGAATGGAAAAGAAGACATGAATATAGATGATGAGAGTAGTAAAAGTTTTGAAACTATTGTCCATCTCAAGACCCAAATTGAAGAAGCCAAAAGAATAGAGGAACTATTGAAGATTAAAATAAATGAAAAGGAAGATTCATGTTGCAAGTTAGAAGCTGAAATTGTTGACCTTAGAAAGAAGGTGGAAAAGTCAAACAAATTCTTGAATAGCTCACGAATCTTGGATGAGATCTTGGAATGTCAAAAACCATAATGTGATAAATTAGGTCTTGGATACAAAGGAGAAGACATAGGTGCTGAAGCAAGAACATCAAAGAAGCATGAGGTATGTCCATCAAAGAAAGAAGACAATATTGCAAAGAAACCATCTACACAAGGAAAAAAAAAATTCAAAAGTACAAAGCAAGAAGTCGTTTTTGGGACACCAAAGCAAAGGTATGAAAGTATTTTTCATGGGCATTGTTATTCATTTAATAGATATGGTCAAAATGATTTTGAATGTAGATCTTATGAAAGGAGATATAATGTAAGATTCTATAACACCACAAAGTGTTGGAGATGTGATCAAATAGGACATATTGTTGTTCACTGTAACTCTATGAGATGCTACCGCTGTAGTGGATTTGGCCACAAATCCAAAGAGTGCTGGAACACAAGAAGACAGTCCATGATGAGGACTTCACATAGCATGGCTAGAAGAAGGAATGAAGTAAGAAAATGAGACATATTTTAAAAGATGGATACTCAGAGGTCAAGTTCTAAAGAGAAGGGTGATCTACAGAAGTGGGTGAAGAAGACAGAGCAGCCAGATCATAATGAAAGATTGAAGGGAAGTTCAAATGTGCCATTTACTAAGGCACACACAGGTAACAGTGGTGACAGTCGTGTGTCCATGCATTTTGACCTTGAATAGGTCACGTACACATGCACTCAGTTGTGAAGCAGGTTGCGTGTCTGTTGTAAAGCCTTGGGAAAAAGGCAATACACATGGCTTGGAGTTTGATGTGATGGTATAACTCTGTACTGCAGGGTCAAACATTGTTTATTGCAGGTTCTGACATTGTTTACTGCATATTTTCATGGTTCTAAGTGATATCAGGCAAGGTTATGATATAAAATAAATCTTGGGTGCATGGCACTAGCCCATGGCGCATATGGTATTGTTGGATATCACGGTGCATGCATTTTTCACGTGGATGGGATACACATTGAGACATGTTGTTGATAGTAATGTTGTACATCATTGGGGAGTCTTAGATTATTGACGCATGGTTGATGCATGATGGTATTTCTTTAGCATATTGATAGATGCACATGCTGGCATATTGGTAGATGCACATTTTGACATATGGTGGATACACTTCATGGATTATATCTTTTGGCACATTGTTGATGTACATGGGTGTTGTGCATGGTGGGCACATTTTGGTACATGATGTACTTGGTGGATATATTGTTCATGATTCTCTATTTCATTGATGACATATTTTTTATTTTAATGATGTATGGTATGGCACAAGTTTGATGCATGAACAGGTCCAAGGATCATCATATGATAGCATAGTGTTCATCTTGCAAAGAAGATAGGGGGAGACATACCCTTAGGGTGATTCATTATTCTTCCCATGACTCTAGGAGGAGATATTTATCAAATACATACCTAGAAAAGAGACCTATATTTGACGAAAGAGCACATAAGCATAATTTCAGGAGGAGCGATGGTCACAGGGTGAGTATGTTTGATGTATTTTCAGCATTACATTAGATTGATATCCCTTGTTAAAACATGGAGAGATTATACAACGAAAACAAGACAGGGGGAGCAACCCCAAAAGGAGAATGGCCCTTTGCCATTGATGTCAAAGGGGAAGAGATAATCACATTGATGTATTCTCATGGTGAGATCACACAATGGTATGATAAAAAAAAAAGAAAAAAAAAGATAATCACATTGATGTGATTGATGTCTACCGATGGGCAGAGATTGATGTGGAAAGATAGTCACATTGAATATTGATGAAGAAGCATGCCTTGTCTACATGTTGACATCAATAATTGGTAATTGGAAGTTGACATCAATGTTGGTATTTCCATCAATGCCAAAGGGGGAGATTGTTGGATCATGTTGTCATTGATGCCAATGGTTTGATTATTTGAGATATTGTTGGATCATATGTCATTGATCTAAATGATTTTTTTTGATTGATGTCATTGATTGATGTCAAGTAATTGATTGATATGATGCTCTTGATGATGATATATGTCCAAGTGGAAACCAATCGATGCAAAGATGAATCATTAGTGTCTTCTCATAGTTGATAAGGTGCACAAATGGATGAACTCGAAAGTGGTCCCCTTATGGTGAAATTCCTCACGGGAAGACGCTTTACAGATTGGGTTATCCTAGAAGAAACGTTAGAGGACCCATGCTTACAAGTGGAATAATGAGATGAATATCAATCAAGTTGTTGGTGAAACTATCCTAGATGGATAGTTCTTGACATGCCATTTCCGGTGGTATGTGGAATGTCACATAAATCCTCACGGTTTGAGAGTTATGGACTTATGAAGTTGGAGGATTGTGAAGGCTTGAAGCCCCAAAAGGTCAAAGAAGTAAAAGTGATTAAAAAGAAGAAATCATTATTTAAATGATAAAGTAGAGTGACAAAATCAAGATGGATTATTTAAATGACAAAGTAAACTGAAAAAATCAAGAAGGAATATTTAAATGATAAAGTATTGGAGAACTTTCTATTCATGGAAAGTGGTTAACCCTAAAATAAGGAAAATAGGTTAAGTGACCTAGAAATGGGTTAAGTAACCTAAAAATGGGTTAAGTGACCTAGAAGATGAAAGTATAAATAAGAAGCTAGGATCTCTTGTAAAATGAACATTTGATGAGAATCCTTGTGGATCAATGGAGAGCTTCTTGTGAATATCTTGTGGAGTATTGATGGAGAGATTCTTATAAGAGCATCCTATTGGTGTGGATCTCTTGAGCATGATTGAAGATTTATTCTGAGGAAGAGAGCGAGAGTAGGATCTCATGGACACATCAAAGTTTCGACAATGTCAAAGATCTTGATGGAAAAAGTGTCGGATTCACAGAAAACCCTATTTTTTGATGCCCACGTGGGCTGTCTGTGTATAGGGTGCGTGTACACATGGAATGGCTATGTATAGGGTGAGTGTACATGCGGGTTGACTATGTACAGGGAGCGTGGACTAAATAACGTCATGGAGATTTGTGTTTGAGCTAGTGCCAAGCTCTTGGATGATGAGGTAGGTTCTAGATCTCGATTCCCTCAGATCTATCACTAAGACACTGATATGGTTACATTATTTTCTTGATATATACTAGTGTTTGATATGTCGTGAATGCTTAGGGAGTTCTTGGTATGGCTTCTATGAAGTGGCTCAATTTGGTTGATTTGGTTGATGGAGTGAGAAGCACTATTGTGATTCAGTAGTGACATGATTGCTATGGTATACTAGTTATTTAGACATGATTGAGATAGCATTCATATTAATTTATTGTGGAGCATGAGCAAACTATTGGAGTGATTGGATGTGTTGTAACTAGCTGTGGGTCAGTTTGGATAGTGGAAGACAGAAGAGAAAGTTATTGCGGGATGCAGAGGATATGAGCATGTGAAGAAAACAAAAACCCTAGATGCTCAAAAGCATACGCTTGTTTCATTATACACTGGCCATGATCACACGTGGGCTGTAGTGGTCCAGGGAGCGTACACATGCGGGTTGTACTACTGATAGGTCACGTACCTATTGATAGATTGATATCTGTTGAGGATTGGTGCCTCATCTCAGGTTGTGCTGAGAATGTAAGCTGAGTCTTGCATATAGAGGTGGTGCTCTTGTAGAATTGTACTCTATTCAATTGTCGATGATAAACCCCAAGGATTGTAGTCCGTAATAAAAAGAAAGTTGTACATACATCTTGTGTTCTTTGTGTCAATTGTGATGATGACATGTTGATGATATACTGTTGATATATGTTGTTGATACGTGCCTACATCTAATTGGTTATAAATGAAAGCAATGGGTAATGAGTAAATGTTGAATGCTAATTGATGAGTTTTAATGCAATAGCGAAGTTTTGGGAAAAAGATCCCCACACTCATTCACCCCCTCTCTAAGTGTGGTAGGTATGTCCAACAATTGGTTTCAGAGTGGGCCTTCACTACAAGCCTTAACAAGCTTGAAGGAGATCCATAGACATGCAAATGGATGATGAAGTTCCAATCCTTGATGAGGAAAACTATTCTACTTGGAGAATAGAGATGAGAGTGTATTTGGAGACAATGGGAGCAACTATTTGGAAGGAAACCATCGGTGGATATGGTCCATTGAAGAACAAGTCGAAGTTTGTAGATCAAAGGGAAGGAGAGAAGAATGATGCATTGGCTCTCAATACAATTATTAGTGGACTCTCAATCCCTATCAAAGAGAGCATGGGACAATGCACTTCCACCAAGTATCTATGGCTAAATCTAGAGGAGACATATCAAATCAAGGAAGAGAAAGAAGAAATTGAAGACCACTCCATCAAGATCATCAAAGGTAAGGAATCATCAAAAACTCTTGAATGCATTATTTCTAAATGTGATTTTGAAAACATTTCAAGTGAAGATAAAGAATCAAGTGATAATAGCACAAAGGAAGATCTTGAAGACATTTCAAATGAAGGCAAAGAAGTATGTGTTGATGTTGGCAAAAAGGAAGATCATGAGGATATTTCAAATGAAGGTAAAGAACACTCTAAAGCCCTTGAATGCAATGATGATAAGGATGAATTTTTCTCTACAAGTGAAGAAGAAGATGTAGATATAGTTTGTGTAAAGTTTTATGTTATTTATCCCATGAAAAGAATAGAAGGAAATATGTTATAACTTCAAAAGGAAATTGAAGAGGTTTTATATATGAATAGGAGTGATCATTTTTATACACACTATAACTATCTTTCAGATAACACTAAGAAGTTTCTTAGGAGGATTCAAAGGCACATCTTGAAGTTAAAGGGAATGCTCAAAGAAAAAAAAGAGAGTTGTAAATTAGAAGAAAAGGAAGAAGAAATCACAATACTAAAGAATGGAAAAGAAGACATGAATATAGATGATGAGATTAGTAAACATTTTGAAGCTATTGTCCATCTCAAGACCGAAATTGAAGAAGCCAAAAGAGTAGAGGAACTATTGAAGATTCAAATAAATGAAAAGGAAGATTCATGTTGCATGTTAAAAGCTCAAATTGTTGACCTTAGAAAGAAGATGGAAAATTCAAACAAATTCTTGAATAGCTCATGAATCTTGGATGAGATTTTGGAAAGTCAAAGACCATCATGTGATAAATCGGGTCTTGGATACAAAGGAGAAGATAAACATGCTGAAGCTAGCACCTCAAAGAAGCATGAGGTATGTCCATCAAAGAAAGAAGACAATATTGCAAAGAAACCATCTACACAAGGCAAATACAATTTCAAAAGTACAAAGCAAGAAGCCATTTTTGGGACACCAAAGCAAAGGTATGAAATTATTTTTCACGGACATTGTTATTCATGTAATGGATATGGTAATAAATATTTTGAATGTAGATTTTATGAAAGGAGATATAATGGAAGATTATATAACACCACAAGGTGTTGGAGATGTGATCAAATAGGACATATTGTTGTTCACTGTAACTCTATGAGATGCTACAGCTGTAGTGGATTTGGCCACAAATCCCAGGAGTGTTGGAACACAAGAAGAATTTACATGATGAGGACTTCACATAGCATGGCTAGAAGAAGGAATGAAGTAAGAAAGGGAGACATATTTGAAAACATGGATACTCAGAGCTCAAGTTCTGAAGAGAAGGGTGATCTACATAAGTGGGTGAAGAAGACATAGTAGCCAGATCAGAATGAAAGATTGAAGGGACGTTCAAATGTGTCATTTAATAAGGCACACATAGGTAACAGTGGTGAAAGGCATGTGTCCACGCATTCTGACCTTGAATAGGTTGCCTACAGACGCACTCAGTTGTGGAGCAGGCCACATATCTTTTGTAAAGCCTTGCGAAAAAGTCAATGCACATGGCTTGAAGTTTGATGTGTGTTTATAAATTTGTACTGTAGAGTTTGACATTATTTATTGTAGGTTCTGACACTGTTTGCTGCAGGTTTTCATGGTTATAAGTGAGATCATGCAAGGTTATGATATAAAATAAATCTTGGGTGCATGGCACTAATCCATGAGTATGGTTTGATGCTGATTTATTGGAGTACATGGCTGGTAGATTTTGAAGTTTCATTGATATATCTTATGATGTATTATTGGAAGCATATGGTATTGTTGGATATCATGGTGCATGAATTTTTAATTTGGATGGGCTACACATTGAGACATGTTGTACATCATTGGGGAGTCTTAGCTTATTGACACATGGTTGATGCATGATGGAACACTCATGGATGGTATTTGTTTAGCATATTGATAGATGCACATGTTGGCATATTGGTAGATGCACATGTTGGCATATGGTGGATACACTTCATGGATGATATCTTTTGGCACATTGTTGATGTACATGGGTGTTGTGCATGGTGGGAACATTTTGGTACATGATGTACTTGGTGGATATATTTTTCATGATTCTCTATTTCATTGATGACATATTTTTTTGTTTCATGATGTATGGTATGGCACAAATTTGATGCATGAACAGGTCCAAGGATCATCATATGATAGCATATTGTTCATCTTGCAGAGAAGATAGGGGGATACATACCCTTAGTGGGAGTCATTCTTCTTCCCATGATTCTAGGAGGAGATATTTATCAAATACATACTTAGAAAAGAGACCTATATTTGAAGAAAGAGCACATAAGCATAATTTCAGGAGGAGTGATGGTCACAGGGGGAGTATGTTTGATGTATTTTTAAGCATTACATCAGATTGATATCCCTTGTTCAAAAAGGGAGAGATTATATAGCGGAAACAAGACAAGGAGAGTAGCCCTAAGAGGAGAATGGCCCTTTTCCATTGATGTCAAAAGGGGAGAGATAATCACATTGATGTATTCTCATGGTGAGATCAGACAATGGTATAATAATAATAAAAAAAGATAATCACATTGATGTGATTGATGTCTATTGATGGCGAGAGATTGATGTGAAGAGATAGTCACATTGACTATTGATGAAGACGTATGTCTTGTCTACATGTTGACTTAAATAATTGGTAATTGGAAGTTGACATCAATGTTGGTATTGACATCAATGCCAAAGGGGGAGATTGTTGGATCATGTTGTCATTGATGACAATGGTTTGATTATTTGGGAGATTGTTGGATCATATGTAATTGATGTAAATGATTTGGTTTGATTGATGTAATTGATTGATCTCAAGTAATTGATTGTTATGATTCCCTTGATGATGATATATGTCCAAGTGGAAAGAAATCGATGCAAAGATGAATCATTAGTGTCTTATCATGGTTGAAAATGTGCACAAATGGATGCACTCCAAGGTGGTCCCCTTATGTTGAAAGCCCTCATGGGAAGACGCTTTACGGATTGGGTTATCCTAGAAGAAATCTTGGAGGACCCATGCTTACATGTGGAATAATGATACGGATATCAATGAAGTTGTTGGTGAAACTATCCTAGATGGGTAGTGCTTGACATGGCATTTATGGTGATATGTGGAATGTCACATAAGTCCTCACAATTTGAGAGTTATGGCCTTATGAAGTTGGAGGACCTATGAAGGCTTGAAGCCCCAAAAGGTCAAAGAAGTAAAAGTGCTTAAAAAGAAGAAATCATTATTTAAATGATAAAATAAAGTGACAAAATCAAGATGGATTATTTAAATGATAAAGTAAAGTGACAAAATCAAGAAGGAATATTTAAATGATAAAGTATTGAAGAACTTTCTATTCATGGAAAATGGTTAACCCTAAAATAAGGAAAATAGGTTAAGTGACCTAGAAATGGGTTAAGTGACCTAGAAGATGAAATTATAAATAAGAGGCTAGGATCTCTTGTAAAATGAACATTTGGTGAGAATCCTTGTGGATAAATGGAGAGCTTCTTGTGAATATCTTGTGGAGTATTGATGGAGAGATTTTTGTAAGAGCATCCTATTGGTGTGGATCTCTTGAGCATGATTGAAGATCTATTCTGAGGAAGAGAGTGAGAGGACGATCTCATGGATGCATCAAAGTTTCAGCAATGTCAGAGATCTTGTCGACAAAAGTCTCAGATTCACAGAAAACCCTATTTTTTGATGCCCACGTGGACTGTCTGTGTATAGGGTGCGTGTACACACGAGCTGGTTGTGTATAAGGTGAGTCTACACACGCGCTGACTATGTAAAAGGAGTGTGGACTAAATAACCTCATGGAGATTTGTGTTTGAGCTGGTGCCAAGCTCTTCCATGATGAGGTAGGTTCTAGATCGGCATTCTATGGCCTCAGATCTATCACTAAGACACTGGTATGGTTACATTATTGTCTTCATAGATATGAGTGTTTGATATGTTGTGAATGCTTAGGACATTCTTGGTATGGATTCTATGATGTGGCTCAGTTTAGTTGATTTGGTTGATGGAGTGAGCATCAATCTTGTGATTCAGTAGTGAGATGATTGCTATGGTATACTAGTTATTTATACAGGATTGAGATAGCATTAATATTGATTTATTGTGGAGCATGAGCAAGATATTGGAGAGCTTGGATGTGTTGTGACTGGCTGTGGTTCATTTTGGATAGTGGAAGACAGAAGAGAAAGTGATTGCAGGTTGCAAAGGATTTGAGCATGTGAAGAAAAGAAAAACCCTAGTTGCTCAGAAGCATACGCTTGTTTCATTATACACTGGTCATGTTGACACGCGGGCTCACTACTGACAGGTCACATACTTGTTGACAGATTGATATCTACTGAGGATTGTTGCCTCATCTAAGTTGGTGCTGAGAATGTAAGCTGAGTATTGCATATAGAGCCGGTGCTCTTGTAGAGTTGTACTCTATTCATTTGTTGTTGATAAACCCCAATGATTGTGTTCTTTGTGTCCATTGTGATGATGACTTGGTGATGATATATTGCTGATATATGTTGTTGATATGTGCCTACATCTAACTGGTTATAAATGACAGCAATGGGTAATAAATAAATGTTGAATGCTAATTGATGAGTTTTCATGCAAGAGGGAAGTTTTGGGAAAACGAGCCCCACACTCATTCACTCCCCCTCTAAGTGTGGTAGGTGTGTCCAACAATTGGTTTCAGAGTGGTCCTTCAGTACAGGCCTTAACAAGCTTGAAGGAGATCCATAGACACACAAATGGATGATGAAGTTCCAATCCTTGATGAAGAAAACTATTCTTCTTGGAGACTAGAGATGAGAGTGTATTTGAAGACAATGGGAGTAGCTATTTGGAAGGAAACCATCAACAGATATAGTCTATTGAAGAACAAGTCAAAGTTTGCAACTCAAAGGGAAGGAAATAAGAATGATGCATTGGCTCTCAAGACAATTCTTAGTGGACTCTCAAGCCCTATCAAAGAGAGCATGGGACAATTCACTTCCACCAAGGATCTATGGCTAAAGCTAGAGGAGACATATCAAACAAGGTAAGAGAAAGAAGAAATTGAAGACCACTCCATCAAGATCATGAAAGGTAAAGAATCATCAAAAACTCTTGAATGCATTATTTCTAAATGTGATTTTGAAAACATTTCAAGTGAAGATAAAGAATCAAGTGATAATAGCACAAAGGAAGATCTTGAAGACATTTCAAATGAAGGCAGAGAAATATGTGTTGATGTTGGCAAAAAGGAAGATCGTGAGGATATTTCAAATGAAGGTAAAGAACACTCTAAAGCCCTTGAATGCAATGATGATGATGATGAACGTTTCTCTACAAGTGAAGAAGAAGATGTAGATATAGTTTGTGTAAACTTTGATGGTATTTATCCCATGAAAAGAATAGAAGGAAATCTATTAAAACTTCAAAAGGAAATAGAAGAGGGTTTATATATGTATAGGAGTGATCATTTTTATACACACTATAACTATATTTAAGATATCACTAAGAAGTTTCTTAGGAGGAGTCAAAGGCACATATTGAAGTTAAAGGTAATGCGCAAAGAACAAAAAGAGAGTTCTAAATTAGAAGAAAAGGAAGAATAGATCACAATTCTAAAGAATGGAAAAGAAGACATGAATATAGATGATGAGATTAGTAAAAGTTTTGAAACTATTGTCCATCCCAAGACCCAAATTGAAGAATCCAAAAGAATAGAGAAACTATTGAAGATTCAAATAAATGAAAAGGAAGATTCATGTTGCAAGTTAGAAGCTGAAATTTTTGACCTTAGAAAGAAGGTGGAAAAGTCAAACAAATTCTTGAATAGCTCACGAATCTTGGATGAGATCTTGGAAAGTCAAAGACCATCATGTGATAAATCAGGTCTTGGATACAAAGGAGAAGATACACATGCTGAAGAAAGAACCTCAAAGAAGCATGAGGTATGTCGATCAGAGAAAGAAGACAATATTGCAAATAAACCATCTACACAAGGAAAATAAAATTTCAAAAGTACAAAGCAAGAATCCATTTTTGGGAGACCAAAGCAAAGGTATGAAAGTATTTTTCATGGGCATTTTTATTCATGTAATGGATATGGTCACAAGGATTTAGAATGTAGATCTTATGAAGGGAGATATAATGGAAGATTCTATAACACCACAAGGTGTTGGAGATGTGATCAAATAGGACATATTGTTGTTCACTCTAACTCTATGAGATGCTACAGCTGTAGTGGATTTGGCCACAAATCCCAAGAGTGATGGGACACAAGAAGAAATTCCATGATGAGGACTTCACATATCATGGCTAGAAGAAGGAATGAAGTAAGAAAGGGAGACATCTTTGAAAACATGGATACTCAGAGCTCAAGTTCTTAAGAGAAGGGTCATATACAGAAGTGGGTGAAGAAGACAGAGAAGCAAGATCAAAATAAAATATTGAAGGGAAGTTCATATGTGCCATTTACTAAGGCACATGTAGGTAACAGTGGTGATAGTCGTCTGCCCACATGTTCTGACCTTGAATAGGTCACGTACACACGCACTCAGTTGTACAGTAGGCCGCGTGTCTTTTGTAAAGCCTTGCAAAAAAGGCAATGCACATAGCTTGGAGTTTGATGTGATGGTATAACTCTGTACTGCAGAGTCTGACATTGTTTATTGTAGGTTCTGACACTGTTTGCTTCATATTTTCATGGTTCTAAGTGAGATCACACAAGGTTATGATATAAAATAAATCTTGGGTGCATGGCACTAACCCATGAATATGGTTTGATGTTGATCTGTTTGAGTACATAACTGGTACTTTTTGAGGTTTCATTGATATATCTTATGATGTATTATTGGAAGCATATGGTATTGTTGGATATCATGGTGCATGCATTTTTCATGTGGATGGGCTACACATTGAAACATGTTGTTGATAGTCATTTTGTACATCATAGGGGAGTCTTAGCTTATTTACAAATGGTTGATGCATGATGGTACACTAATGGATGGTATTTGTTTAGCATATTGATAGATGCACATGTTGGCATATTGGTAGATGCACATGTTGGCATATGGTGGATACACTTTATGGATGATATCTTTTGGCACATTGTTGATGTGCATGGGTGTTTTTCATGGTGGGCACATTTTGGTACATGATGTGCTTGGCGGATATATTGTTCATGATTCTCTATTTCATTGATGACATATTTTTTTGTTTCATGATGTATGGTATGGCACAATTTTTATGCATGAACAGGTCCAAGGATCATCATATGATAGCATATTGTTCATCTTGCAGAGAAGATAGGTGGAGACATACCCTTAGGGGGAGTAATTCTTCTTCCCATGACTCTAGGAGGAGATATTTATCAAATACATACCTAGAAAAGAGACCTATATTTGAAGAAAGAGCACAGAAGCATAATTTCAGGAGGAGAGATGGTCACAGGGGGAGTATGTTTGATGTATTTTCAGCATTACATCATATTGATATCCCTTGTTCAAAAAGGGAGAGACTATACAACGACAACAAGACAGGGGGAGCAACCCCAAGAGGAGATTGGCCCTTTTCCATTGATGTCAAAGGGGGAGAGATAATCAGACTTATGTATTCTCATGGTGAGATCACACAATGGTATGATAAAAAAAAAGAAAAAAGATAATCACATTGATGTGATTGATGTCTATTGATGTGGAGAGATAGTCACATTGACTATTGATGAAGAAGCATGCCTTGTCTACATGTTGACATAAAAAATTGGTAATCGGAAGTTGACATTAATGTAGGTATTTGCATTAATGCCAAAGGGGGAGATTGTTGGATCATGTTGTCATTGATGCCAATGGTTGGATTATTTGGGAGATTGTTGGATAATATGTCATTGATATAAATGATTTGGTTTGATTGATGTCAAGTAATTGATTGATATGATGCTCTTGATGATGATATATGTCCAAGTGGAGACCAATCGATGCAATGATGAATCATTAGTGTCTTATCATGGTTGATAAGGTGCACAAATGGATGAAATCGAAAGTGGTCCCCTTATGGTGAAATCCCTTACAGGAAGACTCTTTACGGATTGGGTTATCCTAGAAGAAACGTTAGAGGACCCAAGCTTACATGTGGAATAATGAGATGAAGATCAATGAAGTTGTTGGTGAAACTATCCTAGATGGATAGGGATTGACATGCGATTTCTGGAAGTATGTCGAATGTCACATAACTCCTCACGATTTGAGAGTTATGGCCTTATGAAGTTGGAAGACCTATGAAGACTTGAAGCCCCAAAAGGTCAAAGAAGTAAAAGTGCTTAAAAAGAAGACATAATTATTTAAATGATAAAGTAAAGTGACAAAATCAAGATGGATTATTTAAATGAGAAAGTAAAGTGACAAAGTCAAGCAGGAATATTTAATTAATAAAGTATTGGAGAACTTTCTATTCATGGAAAGTGGTTAACCCTAAAATAAGGAAAATAGGTTAAGTGACCTAGAAATGGGTTAAGTAACCTAAAAATGGGTTAAGTGACCTAGAATATGAAAGTATAAATAAGAAGCTAGGATCTCTTGTAAAATGAACATTTGGTGAGAATCCTTATGGATCAATGGAGAGCTTCTTGTGAATATCTTGTGGAGTATTCATGGAGAGCTTCTTGTAAGAGAATCCTATTGGTGTGGGTCTCTTGAGCATGATTGAAGATATATTATGAGGAAGAGAGCGAGAGGACTATCTCATGGATGCATCAAAGTTTGGGCAATGTCAGAGATCTTGATGGAAAAAGTCTTGGATTCACACAAAACCCTATTTTTTGATGCCCATGCAAGTTGTCTATGTATAGGGTGTATGTACACGCGGGCTGGCTATGTATAAGGTGAGTGTACACGTGGGCTGAGTATGTATAGGGAGCGTGGACTGAATAACCTCATGTAGATTTGTGCTTGAGCTGGTGCCAAGATCTTGGATGATGAGGCAGGTTCCATATCTACATTCTATGGCCTCAGATATATCACTAAGACACTGGTGTGGTTACATTATTGTCTTGATAGATACTAGTGTTTGATATGTTGTGAATTCTTAGGGCATTCTTGGTATGGCTTCTATGATGTGGCTCAGTTTGGTTGATTTGGTTAATGGAGTGAGCAACACTCTTGTGATTCAGTAGTGACATGATTGCTAAAGTATACTAGTTATTTATACATTATTGAGATGACATTCATATTGATTTATTGTGGAGCATGAGCAAGCTATTGGAGAGCTTGGATGTGTTGTGACTGGTTGTGGGTCAATTTGGACAGTGGAAGACAGAAGAGAAAGTGATTGCAGGTTTCAGAGGATCTGAGCATGTGAAGAAAAGAAACACCCTAGTTGCTCAGAAGCATACGCCTGTTTCATTATACACTGGCCGCTTTCACACGCGGGCTATAGTGGGCCAGGGAGTGTAGACACATGAGTTGCACTACTGACAGGTCGCGTGTTAAGCCCTAATATTGGCTCATTACCCCTTAATTGGGGCATATTAGATTAGTAATGTTATTTTATTTATGTAGGCTTTTTGCCATTAGTTGTGATTTATATTAGTAATGTTATTTTATTTATGTTGGCTTTAGGCCATTAGTTGTAATTATACCTCCTAGTCTCCTATATATACCAAGGAGACATTTTCATTTTGAATCATCTTGTACTTGAACATTTAAGTGGGGTAAAAGGAGG
>ML799197.1:205851-231874 GCA_009831015.1 Picea engelmannii | reverse complement strand
CTTTCCTACAAGCAAATCATGGGTTTTTCTTTATATTTAGGATTGAAAAAACATGCCAATATATATTTAAGGTATTTTGACATGCAAATTATTACTTATGTGGTTAAATAATATCATCTTTCAATCTGACTTATCACTAAGAATATTTTTTTTCTTTAAAAAGTATATTTTATTAGTCCCAAAGAAGGGAGTACACTTTTAGTTTTGTAGTTAAAAATATTCATTCATTTTGTTATCAAAATTCATTTTTTTAAATAACATATTATATTTAAGATTTTAAAAATTGAAAATATTTTTCATGATTTTGAAATTTTAATGAAATTTGTTCAATTGGTTTATATGGTTAGGCATAAGATGTAATTCCTGAGCTTTTTTTAGCCACATATTTTATCCTTACCGGCTTTTGTTAAGGTCGTGTTGTTTTTTTCTGCCTTACCTTACCTATAAATAGAAATATAGTTATGCGCTCTATAAATAGAAAAATGGATCCCTACTAGATTTGGGCTCTACAAACAAAAATATGGATCGTTGCTTCTATTCTTACAGTATAAAGTCATTATATTTTTTTTATATAATTAAGTTGTTTTATGGTACAAGCAATACATGGGTTTTATTTTATATTCAGGATTGAAAAAACATGCTTACCTATAAGCAAAAATATAACTTTGTGCTATATAAATAGAAATATGGATTGGTGATTTTATTTTTATAATTGAATTTTATTAGATTTTATTATGTAGAAGATGTTATTTGAATGGAAAGTCTCTATGCTTGAATTCATTGTCTATCCACAACCAATTCGAGCATGTCATTTATCCCTATATCCTTTTTTTCCATACCTTCCATTTTTTTGATTCATTGTGAGCTATCCATGCATTTAATGTAAGAGTTGTGAGATGTCCCTGCATTTAATGGAAGTAATTGTTGTCGTTTCAAGCTGTCCCTACATTTAATGGAAGATTTGTGAGATATCCCTGCATTTAATGGAATTAACCATTGTCAATGTGCACTATCCCTACATTTAATGGAAGACTTGTGAGCCATCATTGCATTTAATGGAAATCATTGTCTTACAAGATTCATGGAATCCCCATCGAAGGAACTATTGGCCATACTATTTGGTACCCACTATGAAACCTATCACAAAGGGCCCAATGGTTCCCAGGTTTCCTCTTTTATCATATATGGCCATGGTGCATACCATGTAAGGAAATATAGATTGCAATGACCCCACATCACATGAGGTTGCAAAAGGAAATATAGATTGCAATGAAACAAACTTATACACAATAAATATACACAAATATATATACATAATATAGCCAAATTATTATTAAAAGGAAATTTCATCATTGGTTTACAGGATGTTGAAGGTGAACTTGAGTGGCGCAAAGGATTTGTGCAATCTAGTGGAGAATGCACCTTGGAATTGATATGGTGATCATATATCAAAGCGTCAAAGGTCACCACTAGGTTCACGTAGGATAGGTGGCATGTTGACCAATGTTTACAAGAATCCACCAATATAGTGGAGGGATTTATGTGTTTGATTCTGAACTAGGAGACTCGGCCCCAATTTAGCTATGTAAGTGATTTCTCTTAAGTGTTCAAATATTTATGCGATGAAATGAGGTATTGCAGAAGAGGGGTTGAGCAGGATGAGAAGACAAATGATAAGGGTACTATGGACCAATATCTATAGGTGGGGTAATCATCAAAGGAAGATCCAAGATCATGGTGTGTTTGTGGAATGGTTTCTTGCATCAAGATCAATAAGTTTTGAAGACATTGATTCTGACTGCTTTGACCATTCTGACTTCCTTGACCAAAAATAGGTCAAGCAATTGCACAAGTGCCATTGCCACTAGATTAGATAATGTGGTGGAATCATTATGGGTGAGCTTCACTAAATAAAAAAGGAAATGAAAATGACATTATGATCAGAACCAAAAAAAAAAATACCAAAAACATCGAGCTTTCAACTTTCTTACTGTAAACAATGAAATATCCTTCATAGGCGTAGATGAAGATGAGTTCAATGAAGAAATCGACCAACATGGCCTTTAGAGAGTCTGAATGGGTGACCTCCTCAGACCTACCCAAGGAAATATCTTTAATTGGTATACTTGATTCGATGATAAATATGACAAAAGACTCGGTGTTTATGGGATATGATCACTCATATCCTCACTGCTAGCGATTGGGTGTATGAAATATTGGATATATGAATGAAGAAATTGACTTTATGATTCTTATAATATGGAGGGAGTTTCCATGTTACTGGAAAGTGGACACCTCCCTATCTACATGCAGTTGCACAGACCGCCATGTTGCTATCCAGGTAAATTGTGTAAACTTTGAGTACTTAATAAGACAAATTAACCAAGGTAGAAATGTGCTTCACTAGAAATTTTCATTTCTGGGGGAATGTTCTCTGTTTTGATGTAATATTCATGAATTGCATGTTTGTAATGTCATTCTATATATTTGCAGTAATGGTTTCAGTCAAAGATGAAAAAGACAGATTAAATCATTTACAATATTATATAAACTTGTATTAGTATGGACTTTAATTAAATAGAGCCCATTTCTTAGTAGATCAATTTAACAAGTGTAAACATTCAAATACTTTCAACATTCAATTTCAACAATACTCGAAATACATATTGTTACACATCAAAATGTCACACTTGAGTTATGCACCCTAAGTGTCGCAAGGGTCACAAAGTGATGTATGCACATCGATATTCACTGTGTTATTTTTCTCCACCCCTTGACATGATTAAAAAAGTTGTTCATGACCACTAAGTCATATGGGAGGAGGAAACCCATCTTTTCTAGGTCGAAACACACTTTTTCCTTGGAACATCTGACCCATTTTTGAGCATTTATGAAAGGTGGCACCCCCCTAGCCATGTGTAGGGAGAACTGGTGGTCCCCTACCCTTATATAGGGAGTGCCACATTTCGTGAATAGTGCCATGTATCTCACTGTGAGGGAGCACCATTATTGTTGAGAGAAAGGGGGGATCTCCTCCACCTTAATATATGGTTCAACTCCTTCAGATTGGGTTAGTTGTGTTCAAACCCCATGATTATTATTAATGTTAGGATATTATCCAAGACTCAAGAAGCAATATCCTCAACCATACCCCTAATTTTCTCATGGTTGTTGTTCCTCTCAAGCCTATATATTGAGGGATTTCCAAGGTGAAAGGAGGAAGTTTCCAGGTATCAAATATTTGATCTTGTAGATTCATGCAACAGTTGGATGAGGAGAGATTGGAGTAGTGTTGCATTATCATACATGGTTTGTAAGTATTCTATTTGGGTTCTCCTTTGAATACACTTTGCCTATTTCCTTCAATCTTGTGTATTCTTGCATGTGATTCCTTCAATGTTCATAGATGAATTTGTTTTATATAATCAACTAAAGTAGGAGGTAGTGGTTTATCTTTGTTTCCTATTGCAGATATCAATTTTTTCCAGGGATTTTGGCAATCAAGCTCAAATTGGAAGAAGCGAGGACAAACTTCAAAGCAAGGTGCATCACATATTTTCTCCCTCTCTCTTTTTGATTGGTTAAAATAAATTCAAAGGGATGTTAGTGTCCATTTGTAGTGTTTCTATATTGGTCATATAGGGGTCTATAATCTAAGGGAGGTTTCATCGGTCCACAGATGAAACATTTCGTAATAGAAATTGGCGAATCCACTGGGGAGGGACTTTGACTAGTCTTTCCTTGGATCGTTTGAAGCTTTTGCCTACCTTTAGATATTGTTTGTTGCTTGATTATAATCTGCTTACCCTACTCTCTTCTTCACTAAATATATCACAGATTTATTGATTTAATTTTATGATTTTTTATTCTTTTTGAGCAAGTTTATGAACTTTTCAAGAGTATGGCACTCTATTGGCACAGGGGCAGACTCAGGGTTCAACGCTACAACAACGCACCAACAAAACCATAACTACCGTCCCTTTTAGAACACCTATGAAGAAGATGAAGTCTTACCCAAGGTAGAGGAAGGGGTTTATCCAAGTGGATATCGTTGGCCACCCACCTTTTCCAGCTGGCTCACAACAACTTTCTAGCAATTTTGATAACTTACTATTTTTAGCAGGTTTTCAGGTCTTGAACTTTCGGAGCCATTTTGAGGCCCTAAACTACGTTTTTTGGAGTATGTTGCAATCACATTCAACTGTTGTAGTCCTCGGATAGATCTTTCCAATGGGATATCATATGCCTAAAATGAATATCGTATGAAAAATTTATGACCCTGGTAAGTTGATGTATTGACTTACCCAAATGGGGCCCCCATGCCTTTTGGCGCTTCATCTCCTAGGGTTAGGTTTTGGGATGTTTAGGGTTTTTGAAACTCCTGTTTATTGTAAAAAGGCCTTGAGAGCCTCATTGTAATCATATTCTTGAGAATGAGAACAACCATCACATCTCTTCTCAGAGATAAGTTGCCACCATTCCAACAAGTTTGTTTTCTGTTGCATTTTACAGTTTCAGCTTATTTCCTTATTGAATAGAAAACCAGTTTTTTTGTATCTCTGTTATTTTGTGTTAAGCATATGGTAGTAATATGTATTCATTTCGTTCTTCTCATAAAATATGGATCAGTGGTATCAGAGTGGTCTTCTCCTTGTCATCTTAACGCATGTCCCCAATGAGGCCATAGTACAAAGAGTTGGGTCTCAAACTTGTTTCTCTTGAGGAAAAAAGCTCTCGCACACCCAAGTGACCTCTCATGGAAGGAGAAAATAAAGATGACAGGAAAAGAGATCCTCTCAACTTTTTGATTGAGGAATCCCTCATGCGATAGAGGAACGAGATGATGGATAATTTTGCGCAAATCCTTTGGCGACTACCAACAGGTGATGCATATTCTTTGAGCGGAGGCCCAACCCCCTTCAAGGTACAAATAAACTTCAATATTCCTATATTTTAAGGTCATATAGATGCAGATGCTGTAGACAAGTGGTTGAATCTACTAGAAGGGTATTTTTCTATCCATAACTTTTCGAATAGAGAAAAAATTACTTTTGCGCTCCTCAAAGCTGTTCCCCATGTCAAAGATTAGTGGGAAACTTTCTGTGAGCAAAATAAAATAGAGGAAACCTCATTATTTACAGTCACAACCACCTAGGAATATTTCAGGGATTCTATTAAGGAACAATGATACCTTGTCGGAAGTTATGATGACTTGTATACCAAATGGACCACACTGTGGCAAGAAAGAGACCAAGCAGTGCCAGATTTCACAAATATCTTCCATACCCTGTGCACCAAGCTAGGTATCAAAGATTCGGAGTGACATATGGTGCTAAAGTATCATGGTGCTCTACATAGATACATCTAGACCGAAATATAATTTCTAGACATCTCATCCTTGGGCGCGACCTACCGACATGCTATCAAAATCGAGCAGAAGCTCAAACAAAAGACGCAACAATTTTGACTGGGGAACCCTACACAAAAAAATCTAGGAATGGGTGGCCCCAACCCACAAAAAAAAAGACAAAGAAAATATGGACACTATCAAGAAAACCAGTCCAAGCCACAAGCAAAGAAGGACACTGGAAAGACAAAGAAAGATGTCAGGAAGTGGTGCGACTTCCATAAGAGCCCTTGACATAACACTGCCGACTGCTGCTCAAAGTAGATGCTAGTGGCTGAAGTGAAAGCCTCTGAATCATATGTAGGTTCTGACTTTGATTAAGAACCAGAAAGAGGAAGATGGATCATTGACATGGAACCTAGTGCCACTGTTGCTACCGCCAAGATCCAACATGGTGAACCAGATGAGCTAGAATAAGGAGAGTGCCTATTCCATTCATAGATATGGGTAAACGAAACCCCACTACACTTCATTGTTGATAGTGGTAGTGAGAAGAACCTCATATCAGCAGAGGTCATCAAGCGGTTGGCCCTACCGACAACGCTTCACCCACAACCCTATACCATTGGATGGCTCCGCCAAGGAAACGATCTCTGCATCAGCCAACAGTGTCAACTATCATATGACATCAATCCCTTAAAAGACGAGGTATTGTGTGATGTTTCTCCTCTCGAAGTTTGTGATGTTCTTTTGGGCCAACCTTATTTATGGAAATGTCATGTTGTCTATGAGTCTAGGCCTCATAGTGTTATTATTACTTTGAACAGGAAATTGTACAGGATACCCAAGGCTGTCCCACCTAGTGCTATTTCCTTAATCTCTACTAAGCAATGTAGGAAGGTCATCTCTCATACAGGGAAGTTTGTCTTCTTCGTGATTCACTCTCAGAATGAGAGAAAATTCACAGCCACATGCAGGGTCTCTATGACCGACCTCTCCACATAGCACAATCAAGTAGATAAGGTCATGGAAGAATACTCGGATATCTTCTCCTCACCTACCAGGGTACCTCTACACTACCAGGTCAAGCAACCCATTGATTTGACCCCCAATGCACTACTTCCCAATGGGCCAGTCTATCACTTCTCTCTGTTAGAGAATAAGGAGATCAAGCGATAGATCCAAGAATTTCTCCACGAGAGGCACATTCATCTCAACTCATCACCTTGCGGGAGCCCAATCATGTTGGTATAGAATAAATATGGAACATGGTGACTTTGCATTGATTATCGGACTCTGAATAAAATCACAATCAGAAACCGGTACTCTATTCCCTGAATCGATGACCTCCTTGATCAACTCATGGGGTCCAAATACTTTAGTAATATTGATCTGAGGTCAGGCTACCACCAGGTCCCGATAGATTAGAAATATGCATGGAAGACCGCCTTCAAGTCAAAGGAAGGCCTTTTTGAATGGTTGGTCATGTCCTTTGGTCTGAAAAATGCTCCAGCCACTTTCATGAAGATGATGGACGATACCGTGCGACCATTCACCAATAATTTTGTAGTGGTGTATCTGGATGAAATTGTCATTTACAACAAGACTTGGGTTGAACACTTGCAGCATATTCAACAGGTTCTGCACACCTTACGATAGCACAAGATATACACCAACTTGGAAAAATTATCCTTCGGCATGGACATGGTCCATTACCTAGGACACATCATTGATAAACATCACGTACATGTGGATCCAACCAAGATCCAAGTCATCTGTGACTGGCTAGCCCCAACCACACTCACTAAGCTTCAGATATTCTTGGGCCTTTCCAATTTCTACCGTAGGTTTGTGTTGGGATTCTCCCATATTGCATGGGCCCTCAGCCAAATAACCAAGGGTGGTGGTAAGGAGAAATTTGCGTGGGGCCAGCACCAACAATAAGCATTCGATGATTTGAAGTAGTGCTTGTGCTCAACCCCAGTACTTTCACTACCAGACTTGCAACATCCCTTTGATATTGATACTGATTCTTTAAACTATGTTGTGGGTGCCATTCTCATGCAGCACAGCCACCCTGTGGCCTATCATAGTGTGACACTATGATATGTTGTCTGTAAATACCCTACTTACGACAAAGAAATGTACTCCATTGTGCAAGCCTGTTGCTAGTGGAGACATTACATTCTTGGGAGGGAGACAGTCATCCAAACTGATCATAATCCACTGTAGTTCATGCATACACAAGAAAAATTGCAAAATGATTGCCATCAAATGTGGTCGACATACTTGCAGCAATTCCACCTCAACATCAAGTATAAAATAGGAAACACCAACTGCATTGTTGATTGCCTCAACAGACCACCAATCGAAGCACTCACCACAGTGTTAGAATCCCGTGCCCATGAGACCTCTGGATGGCCCCAACTCTATGAGAGAGACCCATACTTCACCACCAACTACCAAATATTGGGTGAAAAGGAAGTTGTCGATAATTTACATCTTCAGGATGGGTTGTTGTGTCGTTTGGGCCATATATTTGTTCCATAAAGTGAGTGAGTGAAGATGATCTGGGAAGCCCACTACAGTCAGGTGGCAGGACACTTTGGTGTCAAAAATACAATGGTCAAACTTTGACAAGAGGTCAACAAGTATATCAAGTCTTGCACTGCCTGCGCTATTTCCAAACCAACCACTAAAAAACAGGGCATGTACACCCCTCTTCCTACTCCTGATAGGCCATGGGAATCCATATCAATGGACTACATGTTGGGTCTCCCATCCACCAAGCAGGGAAATGACTGTGTTTTTGTGGTTGTTGATCACTTTTCTAATATGGCGATTCTGGTTGCTTGCAAGAAGAGCATCATAGAAGAGGCCAATGCCAAGCTCTTCTTTGAATGAGTTTGGGTACATTTTGGAATCCCACAAACCATTGTCTCGGATTGGGATAGTTGATTTCTTAGCATGTTCTGGTAGAGCCTCTGGTCACTGCTGGACACCAATCTCACCAAATCCACGGCCTTCCACCCACAGACATATGGCTAAACCAAGGTCGTAAATTGAATGATCGTGCATATCCTGTGCATGTATAATTCTAAGCACCCTCACACATGGGATGAGAGTCTTCCCTGTGTCTATCATAACTACAATTGAGCCCTACATATCTCAACTGACCACAACCCCTTTCAGGTGGGATTGGGATTCCAACCATTGGGTCCCATAGATGTTGCACTTCCCCTTGTGGTCACCTCGACCGACTTCTCTACTACTTCAAATGAGGATGACAAAGCCACCCAGTTCATTGAGAAGATCCAACACATCTGCCAATAGGTTCAGGATATCCTATAGAAGTCCAATGACAATTACAAGCAGTGCCATGATCAACATCAGGTTCCACATAAGTTTTAGGTGGTCGACAAAGTTTGGTTACACTTGCAGAAAGAACGCCTTATAAGACCCCATAGAAAGATTCACCCACTCTATTATGGGTCATAGACCATCACCAAGGCTATGGGGGATAATTAATTTGTGCTCAAAATTCCTCCTTTCCTTGGCCTACACCCAGTGTTCAATGTGGATCTCCTTCGGCCTTATTTCCCACCATTATTGGATGCCTCAGACGTAGAAGAACAACTGAAACCAACAAAGATCAACCAAAAATGCATATAGTAGGAATCCAATGATCATATTGTGGACACACATATTAAGGGCACTTGACAACAAAGGATCCAACTTTATTGAGTCGTCAAAGCAGGGCAGCTCCTGCACCAAGGCAAGTGGCTCACCCGAGGTCAAATTCAGAAGAAATTTCCTCACCTGACAAGGGAAATCAATGCAATTCAGACCATTTCTTCCAAAGGATGGAGGATTGATTCGGGTGGAATTGGTGTCCACCCACCTTTTCCAGCTGGCTCACAACAACTTTCTAGCAATTTTGATAATTTACTATTTTTAGCAGTTTTTCAGGTCCTGAACTTTCGGAGCCATTTTGAGGCACTAAACGACGTTTTTTGGAGTATGTTTTGGTCACAATATGTCATCAAAATTTTGTGCAACTATTGTATTCCTCGGATAGTTCTTTCCAATGGGCTATAATTTTCCTAAAATGAAGATCGTATGCAAAAGTTAAGACCCCGAGAAATTGATGTATTGACTTACCCAAACGAGGCCCACATGCCTTTTGGCGCTTCATCTCCTAGGGTTAGGTTTTGGGATGTTTAGGGTTTTTGAAACTCATGTTTATTGTAAAAAGGCCTTGAGATCCTCATTGTAATCATCTTCTTGCAAATGAGCACAGTCGTGACATCTCTTCTCAGAGATAAGCCGACGCCATTCCAACAAGCTTGTTTTCTGTTGCATTTTACAGTTTCAGCTTAATTCCTTATTGAATAGAAAACCAATTTTATTGTATCTTTGTTATTCTATGTTAAGCATATGGTAATAATCTATATTCATTTCCTTCTGCTCATAAAATTTGGATCAGGGGTGGTTGCAGGACTCCAATGTCTGCAACCTTATCTGGGACATAGATCTGTGATTCTAACACTCAACAGAGCACTCAGTAGTTATCATTCACAAATAACCAATTTTTAGTTAAAACGTAGTCAAACCCTATTCTCAGAACATATAAACCCTAAACAATAGAGCATCAAAGTTTTCAACCAGATCTAACACTTAGGATAACAATACAGATCAGATCAAGCAGATTCCAACACTAAGCACAACCACATAGGTCATATCCGACATTCGTTCACACTATTAAGCACATAGCAATAGTAGATCTATCTACCAGTTATCTATATAAAAACACTTAAGCAAGTAAACATATAAACCGATCACACAAAGCAGAGCAACACAACATATACGTGGTTCACCCCCACCCTAGGGCAATGTCCACCAACTCTTCTTCTTTATTATCTTTGGTCAATCAGCTACATGCATAGAGATTTGAGATCATCTTTCATAGAGAACAGGAGATCCGTGCACCTCACTAGAGTTACAACACAAAGCCTTCCACAGACACTTGCAATCACTTGCACTTAGTTCTGCAAGCCTCACACAGTATGCACAAAGCACTTACAACTCTTGACCACATAGATCAACACTAGCACTTAGCACCTCTTACAACCAACTTCTATTACATCGCCTAAGTATTCTATATATATTAAAAAATCGGGCCTAAACATGGGTAAACCCATGGGTTGACATCCCCATACCCGTTACATAATCCCAAAACCCAAAAAGGGACCTTAAAAGGGGCCGAGATCCCACGAGCTCTACTTTGTCTTGTGCTCCACCTTCAACAACCTGTTGAAGTTCCAAAAATAGGTCAAACATGACCAAGGGTTCTCAAAACTTGGTTTAGGGCCCACAGAACCCCAAAACTCAACTGTGACTCATCCTGAGTCACTCTGATATGAATAGTTCTATTTCAAAAGCCTCGATCTTGGCTTAAGCTTCTTCAACCTATTATTGTGCCATGACCTCCTGTTCAACAAACTCTTGGATGAATTCTTCGTTGAGAGGTCCCTCTAGGTGTTGTTCAACTATAGTAATGACTTGTTCCAGTTCAACTCCTCAGCCATCGAAATCTGTGAACATTTGGTAAGCCTCGTCATATACAGGTTGGAGCCTTTGAGTCACTTCCATAACTCTTCTCTGAATAGTGTGGACCTACTGCTGGGCAGTGCACTTCTCTTGGGATCACTTCATTCTTTCTATGGCTGACAGGGGCTTCAACTATGTCTGTATAGTTTCTTTTTGTTGCTTCACTTCCTAGATCTATGACTCCAGTGCCTTTAGTTCTGGATTCTCAATGAGTCGCTCATATGTTTGAGCACTGCGATCACTCAGTTTCTTACATTTCATGACGAGGGCTTTGATTCACTCAACTGCGCTTCGAGCAATTGCTTCTCTTTGATCCTTCACATCCTGTGGGGTGTTGGGCACTGTGAGGAGTTCTAAGTCTGTTATCTTCTGTTGTAGCCACTATATAAATTCCACGAGTTGTTCTACTTGACGCGTGACTTGGTATTTTTCCTATGTTTCTAATCTTGTCATAGAGTGAAGTGCTATGTTGACTTATTATTTCACTTCAATTTGCTCTGCGAGCAACTATTCTTTTTCTTGTTGCATATGAACTTACAACTCTGCATTACTTTGTGATTACGCTGATTTGGATTATTTCCGGCACAAAATGAGAGAGGAGATATAATAAAAAAATTCATAGAGATATCTCATATATTCAATAATATAAAATAAATGTATCAGATATGCACTCATAAACATAGATATACAGTAATACATGATTTCTATAAATGAAATAAATGTACAGAGACTGTAAAAATATAGAGTGACAGACTCACTAGAATGGTGGCAGCTTATCTCTGAGAAGAGATGTGATGGCTACTTGCATTTGCAAGAAAATGATTACAATGAGGCTCTGAAGGCCTTTTTACAATAAACAAGAATTTCAAAAACCCTATACATCCAAAAACCTAACCCTAGGAGATGAAGCGCCAAAAGTCATGTGGGCCCCGTTTGGGTAAGCTAGTACATCAACTTCCTGGGGTCATAACGTTTGCATACGATCTTCATTTTAGGTGTATGACATCCCGTTGGAAAGGTATCATAAAGGATATTCATTTATGGATATCAATAATTCCTTTGGTTATCATTGAGGATCTCGATCCTGAAGAACCTTCATTTAGGCCTTCAAAATGACCCCAGAATTTAAAAGTGCGAAAAATAGTAAATTACTAAAATTGCCAGAAAACTATTTTTAGCCAGTTGGAAAAGGTGTTTGGCCACCGATATCCAACTGGATCAATCCTCCATCCTTAGGAATAAATGGTATCCATTTCATTGAGTTCTCGGGGGAGAGGAAAAAGTTTTTGTTGAATCTGAATCTTGGTGAGCTACATTCCTTGCTGGAGACGTCGCGCTACTTGATTTGTGGAAGGCTATCATGAGCATGTGGCTAGAAGGGTTAGAATTTTTAACCAGCCTCGATGCATGAAATTATTTTGTGCAGAAGGGATATTTACAATTTTCTACAATCTTTTTGACCTGCTTCTGTTGGATAGAAGGTGCTTGGGACGAGGCTGTAGTGGTTGCAGTATCCTTTTGTTCACCTATCGAACAGATTGTGAAGAAGAAGAATTTTGTTGTATGAGATACTACCTTGCGGCACTGTTTAGGTGGAAAAATAGTTGGAACTACCTCTAGTATTCCGTAGAGATGACCCCCTAGAGAAACAATGACACTGCGGGGTTGAGACTCATAAATAGTATGGTGTCTCCACATATATGTTTGTCCCAAGAGAACATCACAAAAATCCACTGGGGAGACATCACATAATACCTCATCCTCGAAGGGATAGATGTCATATGACAATCGACATTGTTGGCTAACATAGAGATCTCATCCTTGGTGAATCCACCCGATGTTGTATGGTTGCAGGTGTGGTGTTGTCGAGAATCCCAACTGTTTGACGACCTCTATTGAGATGATGTTCTTCTAGCTTCCACTATCAACAATAAAATGCAATGAGGTCCCCTTCACCCACATCTATGAATGAAAAAGGTGCCCCCCCTCTTCAGGATCTGTTGTTTCTTCTGGTTAAATTGTTGTGGTCACGAGAATAACAGTGGGGTCTACATCAATGATCTGTACTTTACCAATATTTTCAAAATCAGATTCTAAATCAAGGTTCATGGGAGCTCGTTAGGGGGGTTTCTTGCATCAGGATCAATAATTTTTGAAGATGTTGATTCCGACCGCTTTGACCATTTTGACTACCTTGGCCAAAAATAGGTCTAGTTATCGCACAAGTTCCACTACCACTAGATTGGAAAATGTGGTGGAATCATTGTGGGTGAGCTTCACTAAAAACCAAGAAATGCAAACGACATTATGATCAGAACCGAAAAAATACACCAAAAACATCGAGCTTTCAAACTTGTTACTATAAACCATGACAGATCCTTCATAGGCATAGATGAATATGAGTGCAAAGAAGAAATCGACCAACACGGTATTGAGAGAGTCTGAATGGGTGGCCTCCTCAGACCTACCCAAGGAAATCTCTCTCATTGGTATTCTTGATTCGATGAGAAATATGACAAAAGACTCGGTGTTTATGGGATATGATCACTCGTATCCTCACTACTAGCAATCGGGGGTATGAAATATTGAATATATGAATGAATAAATCGACTTTATGATTCTTATAATATGGAGGGGTTTTCCATGTGACTGGAAACTAGGCACCTCCCTATCTACATGCAGTTTCACAGACCACCATGTTGTTATCCAGGTAAATTGTGTAAACTTTGAGTACTTAATAAGATAAATTAGCCAAGGTAGAAATGTATTTCAGTGGAAATTTTCATTTTTGGTGGAATGTTCTTGATTTTGATGTAATATTCATGAATTGCATGTTTGTAATGTCATTCTATATATTTGTAGTAACGGTTTCGGTCAAATATGAAAAAGACAGATTAAATCACTTACAATATTATATAAACTTTTATAAGTATGGACTTTAATTAAATAGAGCACATTTCTTAGTAGATCAATTTAACAAGTGTAAACATTTAAAGACTTTCAACATTCAATTTCAACAATACTTGAAATACATATTATTACACATCGAAATGTTACACTTGAGTTACGCACCCTAAGTGTTGAAAGTGTCGCAAAGTGATGTATGCACCTCGATAAGTGTTGCATGCACTGTCACAAGTGTTATATGCACCTTCCCAAGTGCTCCACCCCTTGAAATGATTAAAAACATTGTTCATGACTGCTAGATCATATGGGAGGAGGAAACCCATCTTTTCTAGGTCGAAACATGGTTTTTCCTTGGAACATTTGACCCATTTTTGAGCATTTATGAAGGGTGGTGTTACCCTAGCCATGTGTAGGGAGAACCGGTGGTCCCCTACCCTTGTATAGGGAGTGCCACTTTTCATGAATAGTTCCATGTATCTCCCTATGGAGGGCCACCATTCTTGTTGAGAGAAAAGGAGGATCTCATCCACCTTAATATATGGGTCAACTCCTTCAGATAGGGTTAGTTGTGTTCGACCCCCATGATTATGATTAACTTTAGGATATGATCCAAGCCTCAAGAAGAAATATCCTCAACCATACCCCTCATTTTCTCATGGTTTTTGTGCCTCTCAACCCTATATATTGAGGTCTTTCCAAGGTGAAAGGAGGAAGTTTTCAGGTATCAAATATTTGATTTTGTAGATTTATGCAAGGGTTGGATGAAGAGAGGTTGGAGTAGTGTTGCATCATCATCCATGGTTTGAAAGTATTCTCTTTGGGTTTTCCTTTGAATACACTTTGCCTATTTCCTTCAATCTTGTGTATTATTACATGTGATTGTCTATTGTTCCTTCAATGTTCGTAGATGAATTTGTTTGATCTAATAAACTAGAGTAGGAGGTAGTGGTTTCTGTTTATTTCCTATTGTGGGTATCAATTTTCTCTAGGGATTTTGGAGATCAAGCTCATATTGGAAGAAGTGAGGACAAACTTCAAAGCAAGGTGCATCACACATTTTCTCCCTCTCTCTTTCTGATTGGTTAAATTGAATTCAAAGGGATGTTAGTGTCCATTTTTAGTTTTTCTATATTGGTCGTATAAGGGTCTATAATCCAAGGTAGGTTTCATCTGTCCACAGATGAAACATTTCATAATAGAAATTGGTGATTCGACTGGGGAGGGACTTTGACTAGTCTTTCCTTGGATCATTTGAATCCTTTGACTAACTGTATATATTATTTGTTTCTTGATTCTAATCTACTACCCCTACTCTCTTCTTCACTGAATATATCACAGAGTTATTGATTTAATTTTTTGAGTTTTTATCCTTTTTGAGCAATTTTCTGAAATTTTCAAGAGGGTGGCACTATGTTGGCACATGGGCATACCCAGGGTTGAATGATACAACAAGGCACCAAAAAAACCCTAACTACCCGCCCTTTTGGAAACACCTGCAAAGAAGATTAAGTCTCACCTGAGGTAGAGGCAGGGGTGGTTGCAGGACGCTAGTGTCTACAACCTTATCTGGGACACAGATCTGTGATTCTAACACTCAGTAGAGCACTCAACAGTTATCATTCATCAATACCCAATTCTTATTTATAGCGTAGTCAAACCCTACTCTCAGCACATATAAATCCTAAAAAATAGAGCATCACAATATTCAACTAGATCTAGCACTTAGCATAACAATACAGATTAGATCAAGCATATTCTAGCACTAAGCACAACCACACAAGTCATATCCGACATTCATTCAGACTATTAAGAACATATCAATAGTATACCTATCTACCAATTATCTATATCAAATCACTTAAGCAAGTAAATATATAAACACATCACAAAAAGAAAAGAAACACAATATATACATGGTTCACCCCCACCCTGGGGCTACGTCCACCAACTCTTCTTCTTTATTATCTTTGGTCAATCAGCTACATGCATAGAGCCTTGAGATCAACTTTCACAGAGGATAGGAGATCTGCACACCTGGCTAGATCCTCCTTCCCTAAGTTACAAAACAAATCCTTTCACAGACACTTACAATCACTTGCACTTAGATCTGCAAGCCTCACACAATATTCACAAAGCACTTACAACTCTTGATCACATAGATCAAAACTAGCACTTAGCACCACTTACAACTGACTCATATTACATCGCCTTAGTCTTCTATATATATTACAAAATCAAGCCTAAACATGGGTAAACCCATGGGCTGACATTCCTATACCCGTTACATAATCCCAAAACCCAGAAAGGGACCCTAAAAGGGATCGAGATCCCACGATTTCTTCTTTGTCTTGCGCTCCATCTTCGACATCCTGTCGAAGTCCCAAAAATAGGTCAAACATGAACAAGGGTTATCAAAACTTGGTCAAGGGCCAATAGGCCTCCAACACTCACCTGTGACTCGCCTCGAGTCACTCTGATCTGACTAGTTCTGTTTCAAAAGCCTCGAGCTTGGATCGAGTTGTTTCAACTTGTTGTTGTGCCATGACCTCCTGTTCAACAAACTCTTGGATGACTGCTTCGTTGAGAGGTCCCTCTAGGTGTTGTTCAACTATAGAAATGACTTGTTCCAGTTATATTCCTTGGCCTTCGATCTCTGTGAACAATTTGTAAGCTTCATCATGTACAGGTTGGATCCTCTGAGTCACTTCCATAACTCTGCTCTGAATAGTGTGGACCTGCTACTGGGAAATGCACTACTCTTGGGATTGCTTCATTCTTTCCATAGTTGACAGGGGACTCAACTATGCTTGTATAATTTCTTTTTGCTGCTTCACTTCCTGGAGCTTTGACTCTAGTGTCTTTAGTTATGGATTCTCAGTGAGTCGCTCATATGTCTGAGCACTACGATCACTCAGTTGCTTACATTCCATGACGAGGGATTTTATTCGATCAACTGCGCTTTGAGCAGTTGCTTCTCTTTTATCTCTCACATCCTGCAAGGTGTTGGGCATTGTGAGGAGTTCTAATTTTGTTATCTTCTATTGTATCTTCTATATTGCTTCCGCGAGTTGTTATACTTGACGCATGACTCAGTCTTTTTCTTGTGTTTCTAATCTTATCACAGAGCGAAGTTCTTTGTTGACTGCTTATTTCACTTCAATTTTCTTTGTGAGAAACTTTTCTTTTTCTTGTTTCATATTCACTTTATCTTCCTCAAATTTTGCATGGAGAGCAACCTTTTCATGTTATACAACTCTATGTTACTCTGTGATTATGTTGATTTGGATTATTTTCGGCACAAAATGAGAGCGAAGATATAATAAATAAATGCATAGAGATATATCATATATTCAATACTATAACAAAATTGTATCATAAATGAAACCATAAACACATATATATAGTGATACATGATTTCTATTAATGAAAGAAATGTACAAAGACTGTAAAAATACAGAGTGAAAGACTCGCTAGAATGGTGGCAACTTATCTCTGAGAAGAGATGTGATGGCTACTTACATTTGCAAGAAGATGATTACAATGAGGCTGTGAAGGCCTTTTTACAATAAACAATAATTCCAAAATCCCTAGACATCCAAAAACCTAAACCTAGGATATGAAGCACCAAAAGTCATGTGGGCCCCATTTGGGTAAGCTAGTAGATCAAGTTCCTGGGGTCATAACATTTGCATACGATCTCCATTTTAGGAATATGACAACCCGTTGGAAAGGTATCATAGAGGAGATTCATTTTTGGATATAAATAATGCATTTGGATATGATTGAAGATATCGATCCCGAAAAATCTTCATTTAGGCCCTCAAAATTGTCCCGGAAGTTAAAACTGCTAGAAATAGTAAATTGCCAAAATTGCTAGAAAACGGTTTTGAGCTAGTTGGAAAAGGTGGTTGGCCACCGATATCCATATGGATTAATCCTCCCTCCTTAGGAAGAAATGATATCCATTACATGAGATTCTTTTGTGCAGAAAGAATCTTTACACTTTTCTACAATCTTGTCAACCTGCTTATGTTGGATAAAAGGTGCTTGGGCCGAGGCTATAGTGGTTGCAGTATCCTTTTGTTCACCTATAGAATAGATTGTGAAGAAGATGAATTTTGTAGTATGAGATACTACCTTGTTGCACTGTTTAGGTGGAACAATAGTTGGAACTACCTCTGGTATTCTGTAGAGATGACCCCCTAGAGAAACAATGACACTACGGGGTCGAGAATCATAAACAATATGGCGTCTCCACTTATATGGTTGGCCCAAGAGAACATCACATACATATAGTTGGGAGACATCACATAATACCTCATCCTTGAAGGGCCGGATGTTCTATGGAAATCGACATAGTTGGCTGACACGAATATCTCGTCCTTAGTGAAGCCACCCGATGTTGTATGGTTGCGAGTGTGGTGTTGTCGACAATACCAACTGTTTGATGACCTCTCTTGATATGATGTTCTTTTGGCTTCCACTATCAACAAAAAAATACACTGAGGTCCCCTTCACCCACATCTATGAATGAAAAAGGTGCTCCCCCTCTTCGAGATCTGTTGGTTCTTTTGGTTGAATTGTTGTGGTTGTGACAATAGCAATGGGGTTTGTGTCAATGATTTGTACTTTACCAGTATTTTCATAATCATATTCTAAATTAGGTTTCATCAGAGCTTGCTAGGGGGGTTTATTGCATCAATATCAATCATTTTTGAAGACATTGATTCCAACCGCCTTGACCATTCTGACAACCTTGGCCAAAAATAGGTCTAGTGATTGCATAAGTGCCACTTCCACTAGATTGGAAAATGTGGTGGAATCGTTGTGGGTGAGCTTCACTAAAAAACAAGAAATGCAAGCGACATTATGATAAGAACCAAAAAAGTACACCAAAAACATCGAGCTTTCAACTTTCTTACTATAAACCATGACAGATACTTCATAGGCATAGATGAAGATGAGTGCAAACAAGAGATCTACCAATGCGGCCTTGAGAGAGTCTGAATGGGTGTCCTCCTCAAACCTACCCAAGGAAATATCTTTCATTGGTATTCTTGATTCGATGAGAAATATAACAAAATACTTGGTGTTTATGGGATATGATCACTCGTATCCTCACTGCTAGCGATGGGGTGTATGAACTATTGAATATATGAATGAAGAAATGGACTTTATGATGCTTATAATATGGAGGGATTTTCCATGTGACTGGAAAGTGGACACCTCCCTATATACATGCAGTTGCACAGACCACCATGTTGTTATCCAGGTAAATTGTGTAAACTTTGAGTACTTAATAAGATAAATTAACCAAGGTAGAAATGTATTTCATTGGAAATTTTCAATTTTGGGGGAATGTTCTCGATTTTGATGTAATATTCATGAATTGCATGTTTGTAATGTCATTCTATATATTTGTAGTAATGGTTTCAGTCAAAGATGAAAAAGATAGAATAAATCATTTAAAATATTATATAAACTTGTATTAGTATGGACTTTAATGAAATAGAGCCCATTTCTTAGTAGATCAATTTAACAAGTGTAAACATTCAAAGACTTTCAACATTCAATTTCAACAATAATCGAAATACATATTGTTACACATCAAAATGTTACACTTGAGTTATGCACCCTAAGTGTCGCAAGTGTCGCAAAGTGATGTATGCACCTCAATAAGTGTCACATGCACTATCACAAGTGTCATATGCACCTTCCCAAGTGTCTTTTTCACTTTGTTAGTTGTCTCCACCCCTTGACATGATTAAAAACGTTGTTCATGACCGCTAAGTCATATGGGAGGAGGAAACCCATCTTTTCTAGGTCGAAACACACTTTTTCCTTGGAACATTTGACCCATTTTTGAGCATTTATGAAGGGTGGCGCCCCCCTAGCCATGTGTAGGAAGAACTGGTGGTCCACTACCCTTGCATAGGGAGCACCACTTTTCATGAATAGTTCCATGTATCTCATTGTGAGGGAGCACCATTCTTGTTGAGAGAAAGGGAGGATCTCCTCCACCTTAATATATGGGTCAACTCTTTCATATTCGGTTAGTTGTGTTCGACCCCCATGATTATGCTTAACATTAGGATATGATCCAAGCCTTAATAAGAAATATCCTCAACCATACCCATCATTTTCTCATGGTTGTTGTGCCTCTCAATCCTATATATTAAGGACTTTCCAAGGTGAACGGAGGAAGTTTTCAGGTTTCAAATATTTGATCTTGTAGATTCATGCAAGGGTTGGATGAGGAGAGATTGGATAGTGTTGCATCATCATCCATGGTTTGTAAGTATTCTCTTTGGGCTATCCTTTGAATACACTTAGCCTATTTCCTTCAATATTGTGTATTATTGCATGTGATTGTCTATTGTTCCTTCAATGTTTGTAGATGAATTTGTTTCATCTAATCAACTAGATTAGAAGGTAGTGGTTTCTCTTTATTTCCTATTGCAGGTATCAAGTTTCTCTAGGGATTTTGGAGATCAAGCTCAGATTGGAAGAAGCGAGGATAAAATTCGAAGCAAGGTGCATCACACATTTTCTCCCTCTCTCTTTTTGATTGGTTAAAATGAATTCAAAGGGATGTTAGTGTCTATTTGTAGTTTTTCTATCTTGTCCATACAGGGGTATATAATCCAAGGGATATTTCATCTATCCACAGATGAAACATTTTGTAACAGTAATTGGTGACTCCACTAGGGAGGGACTTTGACTAGTCTTTCCTTGGATTGTTTGAAGCTTTTTCCTACCTTTATATATTGTTTTTTACTTGACTATGATCTGCTTCCCCTACTCTCTTCTTCATTGAATATATCACAGAGTTATTGATTTAATTTTTTGAGTTTTTATCCTTTTTGAGCAAGTTTCTGAACTTTTCAAGAGGGTGGCACTATGTTGGCACACGAGCATACCCCGGGTTCAATGCTACAGTAACGCACCAACAAAACCCTAACTACTGACCCTTTCAGAAACACCTGCGAAGCAGATGAAGTCTCACCCAAGGTAGAGGTATGGGTGGTTGCAGAATGTCAGTGTCTGTAACCTTATCTGGGATATAGATATGTGACTCTAACACTCAACAAAGCAGTTAGTAGTTATCATTCATCAATACCCTGTTCTTATTTACAATGCAGTCAAACCCTACTCTCAGCACATATAAACCCTAAACAACAGAGCATCTCAATATTTGACTAGATCTATCACTTAGCATAACAATATAGATTAGATCAAGCAGATTCCAACATTAAGCACAACCACACAGGTCAGATCTGACATTCATTCACACTCTTAATCACATACCAATAGTATATCTATCTACCAATTCTCTATATCAAAACACTTAAGCAAGTAAACATATAAACACATCGCACAAATAAGAGCAACACACCATATACGTGGTTCACCCCCACCCTGGGGCTACATCCACCAAATCTTCTTATTTAGTATCTTCATTCAATCATATACATGCACAGAGCCTTGAGATGAACTTTCGCAAAGGATAGGAGATCTGTACACCTCGCTAGATCCTCCTTCCCTGAGTTACAACACAAAGCCTTCCATAGACACTTACAATCACTTGCACTTAGCTCTGCAAGCCTCACACAGTATGCACAAAGCACTTACAACTCTTGATCACATAGATAAACACTAGCACTTAGTACCACTTACAATCAAATCCTCTTACATCGCCTTAGTATTATATATATATATATATATATATTACCAAATCGGGTCTAAACATGTGCAAACCCATGGGTTGACATCCCCATACCCATTACATAATCCCAAAACACAAAAAGGGACCCTAAAATGGGTTGAGATCCCATGATTTATGCTTTGTCTTGCGCTCCACCTTCGACAGCCTATCGAAGTCCCAAAAATATGTCAAACATGACCAAGGGTTATCAAAACTTGGTCAAGGGCCAACATGCCCCCAACACTCACCCGTGACTCGTCCCGAGTCACTTTGATCTGACTAGTTCTATTTCAAAATCCTTGATCTTGGATCGAGATGCTTTGACCTATTGTTGTGCAACGACCTCCTGTTTAGTCAACTCTTGGATGTCTGCTTCGTTGACAGGTCCCTCTATCATAGATGATTTTAGGTGCGAAATTTTGCTAATAGGCAAAATTTTAGGGTTCAAATTTTTTAGAGGGCGAATTTTTATTGAAATAATTTTTAAGAAAATTAAAATTTTTAGCCCAAATATTAAATTAAACAATATATATGGTAGATCATTAGTCCCATTAAAAAAATCAGAAAATTCGGTGCAAAGAAGTTTCGCCCTCCAAATTTCATAACAAAATTTACAGTTTGCCTTGATTTTTTAGAATCCAGTGTTTTTTATTGAGTGAATCACCCTCCATATCCTTAAATCAAGGCGTTAGTGAAAATAATTCTCCCTCATATCCTCAAATCAATGGCTTATGGCACTGATTTTGTCCATGGATTTCAATGGGAACTATTTTCCCCATGTATATGTAAATGGTCTCGTTGGTTGGCCTTAGACTCGATATTCGTTGGTTAGCCTTGAACTTTTGTTTATGTTGATCCAACAATGGATGGGCAGGGGAGAGAGACGTGAAAAAATGATGAAAAAACAATATTTATGCCAAATCAAATCAATAGGGTAGAGGGTGATGAAGCCGATGGATGGCTTCTTCTACAGAAAGTTGTAAACTGTTTGAAACAAGATTCAATATCGATGAAGACACTAGGAATGGTCTCTCTGGGAATTGCTTCTATTCAATATTGATGAAGACACTGTGAATAGTCTCTCTAGCCATTTATTCTTGTGCTCATTATTTATCCATTGAGTTAGACACATTGGTATTTTTTGCCTCTAATTTTGATTATTTGATTACAGATTGCTTTAAGATTTATTTTGACTACCAACTATGAAATGTATACATCCATTATGAATGCCCCTTTCTAGAACCTGTATAGAGTGATCGTTTCAGCAATATATTTATTGGAGATTGGTTTTCTATATTTCTTCTGTCCATTGTTGCCTTTCTCTATTTTTTTGTCTGGTACCCTAGCAGGTTTTATTTATTCACATGGGCCTCAACTATACAACAATTTGAAGTCACAGTTCTTCCTTCTTAATTTCATGAGGGATGGAGATTCAAAATAGCTTATTGAAACTATAAACATGGTTTGGACTTGCTATTGGAAGATTGGTTGTTGTCATTGATGTCAACCCTAGTTATGGGTTTCAGACCGAAAGATTGATAAAGGTATTTGGATACAAAGGACAATGCACATATATATACAACACCCATGAATGGATATTATACCTCATGTTGTTTCTAGTGGTATGTGTGACGTCACGTGGATCCTCATGGTTCAGGAGATATGAATTTTTGAATATGACAAAGTGAATTGAAGAAGGAAGTACATGTAGGCCCTTAAGATAATTAAGGAAAAGAATTACAAAATAAGAAAGTGTCAGGTCGAACCTAATGTTAAAATGAAGTGACATAAATGGTATAAATAAACATTATTATACATTCATTTTGATATAAGTAGAATTTCAGAGGAAATAATAAGTAAAGAAGGTTGGATTTCAAGGGAGGATGAAGTCTTTTGGTGATGTGTTCTAAGGTATGTTATTTTTAGGTCATCTTACCATTTTTTATATAATGTTTTTTTCTAGAATGCTTCAGATAGTGAAATCTCTATGGTATTGAGAAGACATATCAAGGTACCTCTGGTAAAAATTTCAGCTCTTGATTCGCTATAACTATGGAGATACACACTGTGGAAGATAGGGTTTGTGACTAGTCCTGAAGCTAGTCAATAAATAGGTGTTCCGGGTAAAATAGACATATATTATTCATCGAGAATCCAAATGACATGGGACAAATTTAATTGGAAAGAGTACAAACTTTTTTGTTTTGTGTGTGAGTTTCAAAATCGGATGTTAGATATTGAGCATGGGGCATGATGTACAAGTTTGGTCTCCTGAATAGACCAGAATTAAATAAAGTATACCATTCTTTCTATAACTTCTTTTTGGGGAGGATTCAAGGAGTGAAACTTGGAGGAGTTTCAAAGAATGAATTGAGTAATATTATATGCAATATAATAGTACTCTAAGAATTGAAGAATTGCAAAAATTAAAGAATTCACAGGAAACATTATCAGGTTCTATGTGATGATTGGTTGATGGTGATGATTTAATGTAAAGTTTTATTATCTCTCATATATTCTTGGGTGGAAGGAAGGGGCAAGGATGGACAGTTCATATCTCTCTTGATATTGGAGGATTGTATCTTCCTCTTAGAGTTTTATCCCTCCCTTTACATTTGGAAGATGTAGCTACCTTTGGAATTCATTACTTCCCTTGAACAATAACCATTGATTATTTCTCATATATTGTGCATGGTGTATTGTGGTGTATTGGTGCAACACTTATACTATTGTTCATTGCTCATTAGATATAGTTGAATGGTTTAATTATAATTTGAAAAAGGTTTTAAATTGTACTTGATATTGATTCATCCCCCTCTCAGTATCAACAATTGGTATCAGAGTAGGTTAGCTTCAGTACAGTTTAACCACTGGAAGGAAGATCCTAAGAAGAATTGGAAGACAAAATTCCAAATGGGATTCCACCATTTGATGGAAGAAATTTTGAATACTGGAGTAATAGAATGAAAACTTACTTGAAATCTCTTGGGGTAGATGTTTGGTTCTCAGTTGCTTTAGGATACAATTCTTTGAAGAAACCAAAGGCTGTAGCTCAGAAGGAAGCAAAAAGGAACAACAAATTGGCAATAGATACCATCCTGGATGGATTGACAGATTCAGTGAAATTCAAGGTGGGATCATGTGCATCATAAAAAGATATTTGGGACAAGATACAAGACCTTTATGTAAGGGAAGACGTAGAAGAAGAAGAACAAGAAGAAGAAGAAGTTGAAGCAAATTACAACATCTCAGATTTCAAAGAAGAAAATAGAGATCAGTTTTTTTTATTTAATTGTGAAGGAGTAGGTCATGTTGAATTTGAATGTCCTCATCCAAGGATTGAAATAAATGACATTGAAGAATAAAAATCCAATGAAGAAGAAGAAAATCATGAAGAAAAAATTATTCAACAAGAAAATGAGAATCTTAAAAAAATGAAGCATGTTGAGATTGAAAATAGCAAGCTCAAAGACACGCAAAAAAAACTAAGAATTGAATTGGGTAGTTGTGAAAAGACAGTTGTAATCTTGAAGAAACAATTAGAAGCCTTTGAGAAACTAAGATAAGAAACCATTTCCTTGAAAAATCTACTCGAAGAAGAAAGAAGAATAGGAGAAGTAAGGAATGTCCAAATGAAGAAGAAAGAAGACGATTGTGAGAAACTTGAACAAGAAGTTGTATCATTGAGGAAGAGCTTAAGAAACTCTCAAGTGCCAAAAGACTTAACACATCTTGGATGAATGGGTGAAACTGCATACAAAGAAGATGCAAATTCCAACAAGAAGGTTGAAGAAAGATCTACACAGACAGTTGATGAGAAGTGGACCAGGATACCAAAAAGAAGGAATCATTACAAAAGAGATGAATATCTAAGAAGACCTCCTACCTTCAAGAATCAAAGAAGCTTCAATCAGTATGAAGGAAACTACAAAAGAATAGATCATGAACCTAGATGGACTACATCACAAAGAATCCCACTTACTCCAAGGTATCCAAATTTCTTCCTTGGTCATTGTTATACTTGCAAAATTTTTGGACATAAGGCAATTAATTGAAGAATCAATACATATGAAAGAAACATGAATGGTGCAAATAGAAGATCTAGAAATAATCATGGATTTGTCAATAGAAGTTATAATTCATTTTCCCCATTGATGGACAAAAATATTTCATGCTACAAATGTAATTATCTTGGTCACAAAGCATGAGATTGCAGATATATGAATGAAGATGTCCCTATGCCAACCACAGTATGGAGAAGGAAAGAGATTTCAAACGATGAATATTGTCGAATAGCATTGAATGTTGAATAATGTAAAGAAGAAGATGAATGGTACATAGACAGTGGATGTTCTTCACACATGACTGGGGATCAAGACAAATTCATCATCTTGAAGAGAAAGGGTGGCAATGTTGCATTTGGAGATGACTCATCTGCCAAAATACTTGGAGAA
>ML799197.1:181927-204974 GCA_009831015.1 Picea engelmannii | reverse complement strand
TGAAGGACAATGCACATGCATATACAACACCCATGAATGGATAGTATACATCATGTTGTTTCCGGTGGTATGTGTCATGTCACGTGGATCCTCATGGTTGAGGAGAAATGAATTTTTGAAGATGACAAAGTGAATTGAAGAAGTACAAGTAGGCCCTGAAGATAATTAAAGAAAATAATTACAAAATAAGAAAGTGTCTGGTCGGCCCTAATGTTACAATGAAGTGACATAAATGGTATAAATAAACATCATTATACATTCATTTTGATATAAGTCGAATTTCAGAGGAAATAAGAAGTAAAGAAGGCCATATTTCAAGGGAGGATGAAGTCTTTTGGTGATGTGCTCTAAGGTATGTTATTTTTAGGTCATCTTACCATTTTTTCTATAATTGTTTTTCTAGAATGATTCAGATGGTGAAATATCTATGGTATTGAGAAGACATATCAAGGTACCCCTGGTAAAAATTTCATCTCTTGATTCACTATAATTATGGAGATACACTATGTGTAAGATAGGGTTTGTGACCAGTCCTGAAGATAGTCAATAAACAGGTGTTCCAGGTAAAACAATCATGAATTCTTCATAGAAAATCCAAATGAAATGGGGCAAATTTCATTGGAAATAGTACGGACTTTGGTTTCTTGTGTGCAAGTTTCATAATCGAATGTTAAATATTGAGTGTGGGGAATTTTGTACAAGTTTGGTCTCCTGAATAGACCAGAATTGAATAAAGTCTACCATTCTTTCTATAACTTCTTTTTGGGGAGGATTAAAGGAGTGAAACTTGGAGGAGTTTTCTAGAATACATTGATTAATATTATATACAGGATCATAGTACTTTAATAATTGAAGAATTGTAGAAATTAAAGAAGTCTCAGGAAGCATTGTCAGGTTCTATGTGATGATTGGTTGATGGTGATGATTTAATGTAAAGTTTTATTATCTCTCATATGTTTTTGGGTGGAAGGAAGGGTGATGCAGGAGAATATCTCCAAGCCATATACGTGTTACTCATCTAGCACATCAAAGTGTGCATTCAATGGAAGGAGAGAGACGCAACCCTCTCATTTTTCAAAATTTGAAAATTTACTTAAATGGTTGTAAGGTTGAGATATAGATCTGATTCAGAGTAGAGAGCCATTTAATGTAATTGAATGTAAATTAATGATAGTTGGTGAGATGGAGGGAATAGCTCGAGGATCCCCTCTCTTTCTTTTTTTTTTTATATCTATATTTAGTATAGACTCTGTTGCAGTCCAAGCTCGAACACATTGTAATCAACCATTCTTGATTAATACAAACAGAGTAGTTTTTTAGGAGAGACTGTTTAGAGACTGTGCAGAGGAGAATAAAGAGAGGGAAGACAGAACGTCTGAGGTTCTGTAGAGCTCTTCCAGGAGGGCATCGAGCGAGTGCAAGGAGTGCATAGGAGGAGCTCTGTTTCGAGTTCAGGGAAGACAGAACTACTGCAGGTTCTGTAGAGATTTTCCAAGAGGGTATTAGGTCAGTGCATAGAACGCACTGAGTTACTGAACACTCTATGGGTTCTGCAAGGTGTGCATTGAGAAAAGGAGTGCCAAGAGGGAGTGACACATTTCTTTTCAATAAATACTTTGTATCTCAGATTGAGGAAATCATAACAGCGCAAGGAGTGCGCACAGGTGGACTTATTCTCAGTCCCGAAGATCAGGAGGAACAATGCCTTTGCACACAGAGAAATAGAATAAAGGAGAGGAAGGTCAAGAAACCCCATCGAGGTTTTAAAGTTGACAAAGATGAGGAGAAACAATGTTTCGAGAACACATGCAAGACTAGCATCGTAGGGCTTGCAGATGATAAGTCAGAGGATGAACCTTCGAAGGGTTGAAATCCTCCAAGCTAGGAAGAAAGCGTAAAGAACAAGAGGAGGAGCTATAGTTGTTGGTGGATTAGCTGTGGAAGGCGATATCTAGACCATTGGATTAGTGTCTAGACAAGAGGAGTGCACATAGGAGGTGATCAGATCTAAGTCATCAGATATGGGAGTGAGGATAAAAATCTGTTGATCTCGAAGTAAGGGGTTGCACATTTTAAGTTTTTGGCATTTTGCGGACTGGGAAACATAAGAGGGAGAGTCTTTTGACTCCCAGAGACATGAAACTGTGAAATCACACCAGCCGTTGGATCTGGAGCATAGTGGCATGAGAGATGTAAGATCAAGGATACGTGCATGGTGTTTAGTCCCTAGGAGGTGCCCATAAGATCAGATCGTGATCATCAGATCTCACGTAAAGGACCGATAGACATAAGATCCGGAAAGAGGAGAACGAGGTTTAACCCTCGTACAAGAAAAGGAGAGGACTTGATAATATCCCAAAATCATCATGAGCGTCTGACCCAAAAATGAAGGTATTACTGATAAATCGCAAGTTAGTATAATGTAAATTTTGCATCGAATCGTTAAGAATGCGAAATACATAAACTTGTTATTTTATTTGCGGAATATCAAATGTGACTTTTACTTGATGATTATTAATGTATAAAGATATCAGCCATTAATATTCATGCTGAAAATAAAGAGAATAGAACAACAAAATAGAAAGATAAATAGAGACAAGAGGTTGATAACAGAGTTCACCAATCGTTGGCCACGTCTCCGGGCCCGCTTCCAAGTAAGGGACCTCTTTATTTCTCTTTAAAATTCTCAAAGTTCTCTTACAATGCTCTTTGTTGTTAGATTACATGCTTCATGTCTAATATGAAAGACTTCCTTTCTCATATTCATGCATGAACCATCAAAATCCTCTCAACAACATGAGAAAAACGCCTCTCAAGACATGAGAAAAGGCCAAAATTTACAAACTACTCCTTCAAAACCCTATGTCAAAAAGTTCTCCTAAAAGATTCAAAAATCCTGGTTCTTATATTTTTCAAGGCTCAGATGAGGAATCCCAACTTCCCTCAAGATTTGGCCTCTTTCTGGGCTCAAATCCCCCTTCAAATGGCCTAAATCCATTTTCTAGGCATAATATCAGGCAAAAATCACCTCTGTAATGTTTAAAAACCACTTTTAAACCAAAAATGCAGAGTAGCCCCCAAGACAGGGTGCACTCCCTCTTTACCAGGTCACATGGGGCCACATGGCCAAGTGCTAGTGCTCCAAGTGCTATGTGCCAACCCCCTTAACTATTTCTCCTGGTTTTGGGGCAACTTCCATGGGATCTGGGCTAATCTACCCTTGGGTGCGCCAATAATTAGCCCTTGGACATGCTCCTGTAATGAAACCACATGATGGGGCTTATCCCTAGCCCCCTTGTGCCCTCCTTTGGATATTTGACCCCAAAACTATAGGAAAGTGGATTTTTTTCTTAAATTTGACTTTTGGCAGGTTGGTAATTGAACTTTTCCAAAGACTTGGAGCTAGCCATGGTTCAGAGGTTCAAATCCCATGGACCCCCAAATACATTTTACATGCCAACCAGTAGTGAAGTGCCACATGTCTGCCCATGTTTGGGCCATGTGGAACTTATTCATTTGTCAGTTGACCATTGACTTTTTCCATAGAAGAATCTGATTGTCGTGCAATATTTGTCACATCCGGAGTATGTTTTGAGGGAATGAATATATTGTCGAAATCAACACAATGAGACAGTCGCGATGGAATTGGTTTCATCCAATTCAAAGAACTTTGATTTTTGACCATTTTCTGAGCCTGGGGAGCCTCCTGGATCATTCCTCACCACTTTGGAAGCTTTTGGACCACCAAAAGTCTTCTTTTACTCAGGTAAGAAGTGAGGGTATTGCCTCCCCACTTTGTCCTGTATCATCCATCCTCTCTGCTGGGATAATGATCGCCTCACTAATCACAACAAACATGAAAACTGAGATAACATTGTTTATCAAAGTAATCATGCCATCAACTGCACATTCAACTACATTGTTTGTCATTGTTAGCAGCCATACACTACTGAATAGAAAAAAAAACAAATAAAAAGACTAAATGTGCTAATGAAACAACATGCTTCCTCTTTTGAATTGGAACAGTAATCAAATTATGGAGTTGAACCTCATGCTGTACCCCTAGTGACACTTCATGACTGTTTGAAACATATGGAATCATCACATGTTTAGCATCACTAAATTCACGTTTTATTACATACATAAGTGTTAAACTTTTTCTTGCATTTACCATTCTTTTTAACTTCCCTATAGTTGCAAAGGACCCATCAGTTTTCAGGCGATGAGCATGAACAATGTATTCCTTCCCATCTTTGTTGAAGCAATACTTACTTTACTCCCTTTAGAATATGGATTTCCTATCATAAAGGTATGGTCTTCCCAATACAATTCCACATATGTCCAGTGGCACTATATCAACATAATTAGAAGTGATTGCAAACTTGATTTTACATTGCTTGGTTACTTGTAAATTGTTATCACCACATATCCATCCCAATGGATATGGTTTAGGATGTGACTTAGCTTCAAGTCCCAAGTTATTCACAACATATTCACTGATTATATTGGCTTGTGATCCACTGTCTACAAGAGTATCAACTTTGACATTATGGGTTATGAATCTTATGTGGAAAAGTTCATTCCTTTTACACTCATCATTTACATCAACTGATCTACAAGAGCTAGTACTTGAAGGAGAGAATGTGCAGAGGAGAACACATAGAGGGAAGACAAAATGTCTGAGGTTCCGAAGAGCTCTGCTAGGAGGGAATCGAGTGAGTTCAAGGAGTGAATAGGAGGAACTTTGTTTCAATTTTAGGGAAGACATAACTATTGTAGGTTCTGTAGAGCTCTGCGTAGAGGGTATTGGGTGAGTGCATAGAACACACCGAGAAGAAATATCTTTCGAGTTCTGAGGAAAGGGAAGTGTCGAGTTCGAATACAACCAGAGTTACTAAACACTCTGTGGGCTCTGCAAGGTTTGCATTGAGAAAAGGAGTGCTAAGAGGGCGTGAATAATTTCTTTTCAAGAAATACTTTGGATTTGAGATTGAGGAAATCACAGCAGCACAAGGAGTGCATGCAGGTGGACTTATTCTAAGTCCCAAAGCTCAAGACAAATAGTGCCTTTACACACAAAGAAATAGAAGAAAGGAGAAGAAGGTCGAGAAACCCCATCAAGGTTTTAAAGTTGAAAAAGCTCAGGAGAAACAACGTTCCAAGAATGCATGCGAGACTAGCATTGCAAGGCTTCCAGATGATAAATCAGAGGATGAACCTTCGAAGGGTTGAAATCCTCCAAGCTAGGAAGAAAGCATAAAGCTCAAGAGGAGGAGCTATAGTTGTTGGTGGATTAGCTGTGGAAGGCGATATCTGGACCATTGGATTAGTGTCCAAATAGGAGGAGCACACATAGGAGGTGATCAGATCTAAGCCCTCAGATCTGGGAATGAGGATCAAAATCCATTGATCTTGAAGTAATGGGGTGCGCATTTTAAGTTTTCGTCATTTCACGGATCGGGAAACATAAGAGGGAGAGTCTTTCAACTCCTAGAGACATGAAACTATGAATTTGTACTAGCCATTGGATCTAGAGCGCAGTGGCATGAGAGATTCCAGATCAAGGATACATGCACGAGGTTTAGTCCCTAGGAGGTGCACATAAGATCATATAGTGACTGTTAGATATCGTGTAAAGGACTGATAGCCATCAGATCCGGAAAGAGGAGAACGATGTTTAACCCTCGTAGAAGAAAAGGAGAGGACTTGATAAAATCCTAAAATAATCGTGACCGTTTGATCCAAAAATGAAGGTATTACTGATAAATCACAAGTTAGTTTAATGTACTTTTTGCATCGGGTCGTTAAGAATGCGAAATACATAAACTTGTTATCTTGTTTGCGGAATATCAAATATGACTTTTAATTGATGCTTATTAATGTATAAAGAGATCAGCCATTAATATTCATGCTGCAAATGAAGAGAATAGAACAGAAATAGAAAGATAAATAGAGACAAGAGGTTGATAACAGAGTTCACCAATCATTGGCTACGTCTCCGAGCCCACTTCCAAGTGGAGGACCTCTTTATTTCTTTTTAAAATGCTCAAAGTTCTCTTACAATGCTCTTTGTTGCTACATTACATGCTTCATGTCTGATATGCAACACCTCTTTTCTTAGATTCATGCATGCACCATCAAAATCCTCTCAACAACATGAGAAAAACGCCTCTCAAAACATGATAAAAGGCCAAAATTTACCATTGATTTTTGCCATAGAAGAATCTTATTGTCGTGCGATATGTTTCACATCTGGAGTCTGTTTTGTGGAAATGAATATATTTTCAGAATCAGTGTGACAAGCCAGTCGCGATGGAATTGGTTCCATTCAATTATGAGAACTTTGATTTTTGAGCATTTTTTGAGCCTAGGGAGCCTCCTAGATCATTCCTCACCACTTTGGAAGATTTTGGACCACCAAAAGTCTTCTTTTACTCAGGTAAGAAGTGAGGGTACTGCCTCCCCACTTTTTTCTATATCATCCATCCTCTCTGCTGGGATAATGATCACCTGACTAATCACAACAAACATGAAAACTGAGATAGCATTGTTTATCAAAGTAATCATTCCATCAACTGCACATTCATCTACATTGTTTGTCATTGTTAGCAACCATACACTACTGAATAGAAAAAAAACAAATAATAATACTAAATGTGCTAATGAAATGACATGCTTCCTCTTTTGAACATGAACAATAATCAAATTATGGAGTTGAACCTCATGTTGTACCCCTGGTGACACTTCATGACTGTTTGAAACATATGGAATCATCTCATGTTTAGCATCACTAACTTCATGTTTTATTACAGACATAAGTGTTAAACTTTTTCTTGCATTTACCATTCTTTTTAACTTCCCTGTAGCTACAAAGGACCTGTCATTTTTCATGCGATGAGCACAAACAATGTATTCCTTCCCATCCTTCTTGAAGCAATACTTATTTTCCTCCCTGTAGAATATGGATTTCCTATCATAAAGGGATGGGCTTCCCAATACAATTCCACATATGTCCAGTGGGACTCTATCAACATAATTAGAAGGGATTGCAAACTTGATTTTACATTTCTTGGTTACTTGTAAATTGTTATCACCACATATTCATCCCAATGGATATGGTTTAGGATGTGACTTAGTTTCAAGTCCCAAGTTATTCACAACATCTTCATTGATTAGATTGGCTTGTGATCCACTGTCTACAAGAGTATCAACTTTGACATTATGTGTTATGAATCTTATGTGGAAAAGTTCATTCGTTTTACACTCATCATTTACATCAACTGATCTAGAAGAGCTAGTACTTGCAACAAACTTTTTACCTCAGATTCCCATAGCTACAACCTGTGTCTCATCACCGGAATTTGATCCAAGATCCACTTGAATTGTCACAGCTATGGTATTCTTCCTTTTGTGGTTGGCAAAATTCTTTGGCTTCAAGTCAGGATGTAAGACCCAACAACAATCTTTATCATGGCCTACTTTCTTGCAATGCTTGCAAGTAGTCTTCTCATTTCTTATTGTGGTTGTCTTCTTCTCTTTCCTTTTCCCTGTATCCTTTCTTTTCCAAGTATATGTAGAAACACTATCACCAACATTCCCTTTACTTGATTCAATGTGAATGTCTTGTACACATACTTCATCAAAGTTAGAAGGATTTAGCATAAGAATAGTGTGCTTAAGATAAGAATGTAAACCACCAATATATTTTAGGAGTGTCTCTTGTGTATATATTGGAATACCCAAATTTAAATCTTTCTTACGAAATATCTAAGTATATTATTGTACACTTTGACCTTTTGATTACCTTAAACATTGCCAATTCATCATTTCTTGTTGCATGTAAGCTAAGGGGTAAAACTGTTGTTTTAATGCAATAACTAAATCATTCCAGGAAGAGATTGTTTTACCACTTTTCTTAAGATCATCTCTAGTTCTTCTTTCCCACCATATGAGATATGTGCCTCCCAATTTGAGACTTTATAGTTGGATCTTATTTTTATCATCAACAATATTTTGTATCCTGTAATAGACATCTAATTGTATCACCCAATTATATAGCTTTTTTGCATCTAATTCACCATCATAAGTGGGTAATTGAAACTTTACATCTAACTTTAATAACGACATATAAGAATAATGATGAGTTTTTTCCTTATCCTTGGAGGAATGTACACTTGCTTCATTATTAGATGATGAGGATGAAGGAGAAGAAGGTTTCAAAGGTCCACCACCTCCAACTCCTCCTCCTGCTCTTACTGAAGATTCACCTTATTCATTGCCTTGAAGCCTTTGTTTCCCTCTTTCATGATAAATCTCCTCTACCATGGTTTGCATCAATTTAAAGGCCTCGAAGAAATCATCTTCAGTTTTGTAGGGACCCAATTTATGTGGTGAAGACATCTCTTGCTTATGCGGGCGCCTTTGAATCTCTGTGTCAAGAGCCTCAAGTTGGCCTTCTCCTCACTTAAGTTTTTCTCTCGTGAGCATCCAATGCTTGCAAATCCTGTCAAACCTTCACAACCAAATGCTCTGATACTTTAAACTTGATCCAAAAATGAAGGTATTACTGATAAATCACAAGTTATTTTAATGTACTTTTTGCATGGGATCGTTAAGAATGTGAAATACATAAATGAGTTATCTTGTTCGCGGAATATCAAATGTGACTTTTACTTGATGATTATTAATGTATAAAGAGATCAGCCATTAATATTCATTCTGCAAATGAAGAGAATAGAACAACAAAACAAAAAGATAAATAGAGACAAGAGGTTGATAATGGAGTTCACCAATCGTTGGCTACGTCTCTAGGCTCGCTTCCAAGTGGAGGACCTCTTTATTGCTATTTAAAATGCTCAAAGTTCTCTTACAATGCTCTTTGTTGTTACATTACATGATTCATGTCTGATATGCAAGACCTCCTTTCTTAGATTCATGCATGCACCATCAAAATCCTCTCAACAACATGAGAAAAACGCCTCTTAAAACATGAGAAAAGGCCAAAATTTACAAACTGCTCCTTCAAAACCCTACATCAAAAAGTTCTCCTACAAGCTTAAAAAATACCAGTTCTTATATTTTTCAAGGCTCATATGAGGAATCCCAACTTTCCTCAAGATCTGGCCTCTTTCTGGGATCAAACCCCCTTCAAATGGCCTAAAATCCTAAAAAAATCCATTTTCTAGGCATAATATCAGGCAAAAGTCACCTCTGTAATGTTTAAAAAACAATTTTAAACCAAAAATGTAGAGTATCCCCTAAGAAAGAGAACGCACCCCATTTACCAGGTCACATGGGACCACATGGCCAAGTTCCAGCACTCTAAGTGCTATGCGCCAACCCCCTTAACTGTTAGCTCCTGGTTTTGGGGCTCCTTCCATGGGATCTGGGATAATCTACCCTTGGGTGCACCAAAAATTATCCCTTGGACACGCTCCTGTACTGAAACCATGTGCTAGGGATTATCTCTAGCCCCCTTATGCCCTCCTTCAGATATTTGACCCCAAAACTATAGGAAAGTGGGTTTTTTTCATAAATTTGACTTTTGGCAGGTTGGTAATTGAACTTTTCCAAAGACTTGGAGCTAGCCATGGGTTAGAGGTTCAAATCCCATGGACCCAAAAATAATTTTTACATTTCAACCAGTAGTGAAGTGCCACGTGGCTGCCCATGTACGGGCCATGTGGCACTTATTCATTTTCCAGTTGACCATTGACTTTTGCCATAGAAGAATCTAATTGTCGTGCGATATTTTTCACATCCAGAGTCAGTTTTGAGGAAATGAATATATGGCCAGAATCAATGCGACGAGATGGTCATGATGGAATTGGTTTCATCCAATTCTGAGAACTTTGATGTTTGAGCATTGTCTGAGCCTGGGGAGCCTCCTGGATCACCATCCAAAGGAGAACACGTGGCAAGTGATCAAGGTTTCAGGAAAAGGCCCGAAAGATTTTGATCCTTTGATCTAGTTAGATCATGGTTGTCAATTCCAGAAGGACTGGGTCATTGATCTCTCAGAGGGAGAGATTTCTTCATTTCATGAACCAGGGATTCGAAAGACAGAGAACAGGGGGAATTCTTGTATTGCGATTCCTTGAATCGCGAAAGGCAGTAGTGCTTTGACGTTAATCACGTAGTCATAGAGTGGTGGTCATGTGGATAGAGGCTAAGGGAGGAGACAAATCCCATTAATCCCTTTTGGGCATTTCGGGACCTGGGTGTTATAGAGGCCTGGAGTCGGGAGACATGGATTCCCGACTCACGAAATCATGAAATGATTGTGGTCGTCAATCGAGGAGGACGCAGGACCATTGAATCTTGTTTGGGGAAGGACTAAGATTCAATGTTTCAAGAGGCAAATGGATGGGACTCTTGAACGTCGAAATCCTGAACCACAAAGGCGCCTTTTGGCATTAGCGCATGGTCATGAGGAAGTGGTCACATGGAGAGAGGTTAAGGGAGTAGCCAAGAACCTCATCCTTTTTTTTGGGTTTTAGAAATTCGAAGGACAAGGAGCCTAGGAGAGCTCGCATGTAGGAGTCCCAAAACCCCAAAATGTGAAAGGAGTGTTTTTTAAGCCTTGGGTCATAGCCTGAGGTCACCAGATAAGAAGGGGGCTAGTTGGAAAGGAGTCAACGCAGAGTTTTGTGTTGGTTCGGAACAAAGAAGGGCGTCGAAGGATGAGCGTGTGCATAGGTTTTGTCAAGGCCTGTGCTAGGGAATTAAAGGGACCTGTGGATTTGTTCAAGGGGTTCTAACAAGATCCCGAAGAGCCATTTTGTCTCAAAATTTGAAACAATCCATAAACCGGGAGGTTAATGGACCCTGCTGAGGTAAGGGGTCTGCACCAGTTGTGGTATCAGAGCCTGATTTTGTCTGTATATTTTAGGTAGAGGGAGCTAGAGGAAAAGGAGTAGTCGAATACGCACCAGTTGTGGTATCAGAGCATGATTTTGTCTGTATATTTCAGGAAAAAGAGGAAGCGAGATGAAGAATATCCTATAGGAGTCAGGTAAAAGGTGAAGGTTGTTGCAGGACACAACAATAAAATGGTATAGTCAGGTGGATTGTAGAAGATGCTGGAAGTTCTCTTAGTTGTAGAGTGACAACAACAGACTTGCCAAGAGGGCAAGTAGAAGGCAGATTATGGCTACTAAAGGCCATGGACGTGGTCGAAGAGAAGACTTCCAACAAGAGGGAAAAGATGATATGGATAAGGAACTCTTCGAGATAAGAGAGAGGATGGAGGAGCTTGCATTTTGAATGAAACAGAGTGAAAGAACACAATGGGTATACGTATGAATGGCCCATGAAAACAAAGGTGAAATGGCTAGTCAACGAATTGTTGGCCAGAAGACAACGAAGACTATTGAAAGGATGTATGAGGTACACTGAAAGCCTCAAAGACATAGAGGAAGTGGTTCATGTGTGTGAACCAGAAGTTGGGAGAAATCTCAGTGATGATGAGGAGGAGAGATCATTGTAAGATATCATGAACTACAAGGTGGGAAGGGCATAAATCCCATACTTCCAGGTGGGCAAGGGAGAGCAGATGAGATTGATTGAAAGTCTCATGAACTCAGGGATGAGTTTGGATCAGTGAGAAGAGATGACAAAGAATATGAGCTCAGAGGTGAGTTCATATAAGCATGGACAACTGATAGAGAAGGAAGATTATAAGATCATTCTGATGATTGGAGGGATAAAGTTATTCCTGCCATATAGCCCAGTTGAGGCCAATGTGTGTGTTGCCAATGTAGCAACAGTGGAAGGAAAATCAACTGTGACATTCAAAGAGATGGAGCAGATATCAGAAGTTTCCCAAGGAAAAGAAGAGGAGAACACAATTGAGATGCTCACTCGGGAGAAGGAACTAGAAATGTTGGAGGATTGGTTGAACAACCCAGAATCGGTAGATGACTTCCATGAGGAGAAAGTCATGCAGATGTTAGCAGAGGAGAATTTTGAGGAATCACCCAGAAATTTCAGCCAAGGAGATGAACAGATGATAACTACAGTGTCGAGGCATGCAACAGAAGATGAAGGATAATCCCAGTCTGAGGAACAACTGGAGGAAGATGGAATTCAACTAGCACAAAGGGAAATGGAAGCTAACTGAACAATAGGTCAGTCAGGAGGATAAGACTGTAGAGATGAATTTTGTAGCAGGGTGGCAAGTTGAGGCCATAGAGAAAGAGGATAACATGGGGGATCGGGATGATCTACCCATTTGCAGAGAAGAAGTGCAGTGGAGAAGGATGCAAAAGGAGAGCCAGCCATGGGAATAGCTGGATGAGGATATTGAGGAGATTAGAAGGCTGATGTCGAGTTCAACAACAAAAAATGCTAGTGAGGAGAAGCTGAGAAGGAGGAGACCTACCATAGCAGCAAGGAAGATGCAAAAGTAGCAGCAAAGCGATGGAGTGGATGAACAACTACAAAAAACTCTTTGGGATCCAGGTGGATTTCGATAGCCATGCTGGGAAGACCATGAGTAGGAGCTCATGATATTTTCACAGTAGAAGAGTATGATGCAGGAGCATCGCTCCAAGCCAGCTATGCGCCATCCAGCCAACACATTAAAGTGCACATTCAATGGAAGGAGAGAGACGTAGCCCTATCATTTTTCAAAATTTGAAAATTGCCTTAAATGGTTGTAAGGCCGAGATATAGATCTGATTCGGACTAGATAACTATTCAATGTAATTGAATGTAAATTATTAAGAGTTGGTGAGATGGAGAGAAGAGCTCTAGGAGCCCCTCTTTGAAAAAAATATCTTCTTTGTATCTAGATTTAGTTCGGGGAGTATAACAGAGAATAGGATAGATAGGAGAGGAGAGCCGAGACTCTGTTGCAGTCCGAGCTCGAACACATTGTAGTCAGGCATTCTTGATTAATACAAATAGAGTATTTTTTCTTGCATGTTGTTGTTCGTGTGTTTGTGAGTTCATGAATGAATGCCTCTATGTGTTGATGATATGTTGTGGATGTATGTGTTGTTTACATTTGAAAGTTACAGACATGAGTCGTTGTCTGTTGAGTTCTTTGATTTTCAGGTCTGGGTCTTTGTGGCTTCATGCAAGAGGTTGCATGATAGAACACTGTGAGTTTTGTAAGCCAGTGCATAGAGTGCACTTCTGAATTTTGCGGAATTTAGGCAGAGACCTGCCAGGAGGGTGCACCAGAGGAAATATTGGACTCGAAGGAAAACCCCCAGGATTGTTGAACATCCTTAAGGAGAGACTGTGAAGAGGAGAGAATATAGAGGGAAGATAGAACATCTAAGGTTCTGTAGAGCTCTATGTAATGATCCCAAGCCAAATTCTTTCTTGGAATCACTAACTACTACTAATTTATTGAGTTATTAAGTGCATACAAGATTCATCAACACATGGAGATCACAATATATTCAATATGTAGAAGCACAAGCAAAGATATGACCTTTTTATTACGAGTAATGTAAAATCAATACAATAGATGGTCGATCTGGCATAAACCTCAGATGGTCGTACAAGAAATAGATATGAGCTGCTACAAAATGCTCCCGACAATACAAAATAAGCCTCCAAAGGCTGGATATACAATGAATACTGAATCAAGCAGATCTAATCCATACTAATGCTCAACCTCCAAGCTGGAAAGTGCCACGTCCTACTAGAACACTGAAGCCCTTAATAATTCTTCCCTGCTACCAAAAGTGTCCAATCATCCCGATAAATATGCCAAATGATAGATCGGGCAACTGTAAGGACAACCCAGATGTCCAAATTCCCAAATCCACTCTTAAACCCCATAGATATGAATTTCCCACTAAATGGGGTGCCCCACTGGATGACTAAAACCCTATCTGGTTCGGCCCTGATGAAGGAGGCCTCCAAATGCTCTGAAACTCTCCAAAAATATAGATCGGGCTATGAGAATCCCGTGGGAGAAGTTTTAGACTCAGATCTCAAGCAGATCTCCCTAGATCTAAGTTTTACTAATTTACAGGACGTCTCCTATGGCTCCAAGACATCCCAATCTGTAGACAAATGTGGAATGATGATAACCCTCCAGAAAATCCCTCAAACTGATGGTCCATCCCCTGCAAACAAAACCCAACTGTCAGAATGGCCCCAGGTCCTCAAGATAAACTGGATCGAACCTCCCTCTAGATGATGGTGCGCCCTTGCTAGAAACACAAGAAAATTATGACTTGCTACCTTCTGAAGTGCTAGATGGAGATGGGCTAAGACTAGAATGGTGTGGAGGAGTCTTTCATCCCCGAGACCAAGCTGTGGAACAAGGTGAGTGGATATTTCACCACTGAGTTTGTCACAAGGGTTTGTACAACAAAACCCCCAAAATGAATGCTCAAGAGCAATAGCAAATGCTAATCCAAAACTAGAATGAGTAATAGGTGCACCCCAGCCTCTTACTTATAATTTTCCTTCTAATTCTCTGTTGAGTTAGGTTAACTACCAGGGTTAATCTTCTATTCTTCTGTTGAGTTATCTTTTACTCCTTTATCCTTTTCCTTTCTTAAGTCAACTTAAAAATATAACTTTTAACTTCTTGACTTTCCCCCCTTCAGTGTGAGACTATGACCTAGTGGGGGTGCCCAGGCCACTGAGTCTCCTCATCACCTCTCTAAGAGGTGGGGGACATTACACTCTACTAGGAGGGAATCAAGTGAGTGCAAGGAGTGCATAAGAGGAACTCTGTTTCAAGTTCAAGGAAGACATAACTACTGCAGGTTCTGTAGAGATCTGCCAAGAGGGCATTGGGTGAGTGCATAAAATTCACCGAGAAGAACTCTCTTTCGAGTTATCAAGAAAGGGAAGTGTCGAGTTCGAAGACAACCAGAGTTACTAAACACTGTATGGGCTCTGCAAGGTGTGCATTGAGAAAAGGAGCACCAAGAGGGCGTCAAGCATTTCTTTTCAAGAAATACTTTGGATCTAAGATTGAGGAAATTACAGTAGCACAATGAGTGTACACAGGTGGACTTATTCTAAGTCCCGAAGCTCAAGAGGAATAGTGCCTTTGCAAACAGAGAAACAAAAGAAAGGAGATGAAGGTTGAGAAACCCCATTGAAGTTTTAAAGTTGACAAAGATTAGGAGAAATAGCATTTTGAGAACACATGTGAGAGTAGCATTGTAGGGATTGCAGATGATAAATCAGAGGATGAACCTTCGAAGGGTCGAAATCCTCCATTCTCGAAAGAAAGAATAAATCTCAAGAGGAGGAGCTATAGTTGTTGGTCGATTAGCTGCGGAAGGAGATATCTGGACCATTGGATTACTGTCCAGATAGGAGGAGTGTACGTAGGAGGTGATCAGATATAAGCCATCATATTTGGGAGAGAGGATCAAAATCCATTGATCTTGAAGTAAGGGGGCATGGATTTTAATTTTTTGTCATTTCACGGACCGGGAAACATAAGAGGGAGAGTCTTTCGACTCCTAGAGATGTGAAACTATGAAATCGCGCTAGCCGTTGGATCTAGAGAGAAGTGGCATGGGAGATGTTGGATCAAGGATATGTGCATGGGGTTTAATCCCTAAGAGGTTCACATAAGATCATATCATTACCAAAATATCTCGCATAAGGACCGATAGCCATCGGATTCAGAAAGAGGAGAACGCAGTTTAAGCCTCGTAGAAGCAAAGGAGAGGACTCGATAAAATCTTGAAAGCATCGTGACCATCCACAAGAGGACATGTGGCAAGAAATGAAGGTTTTGGGAAAAGGACCAAAACATTTCAAGCCATCAATTAATTTAGATCGTGGTCATTGGTTCCAAAAGGACTGGGCCGTTGTTCTCTCATAGGGAGAGATTTCAACATTTCGTGAATCGGGGATTCGAAAGACAAAGAACATGGGGGAATGCTTGTATCAAGATTCCCCAAATCATGAAAGTCGGTAGTTCTTTGACGTTAAGCGTGTAGTCACAGAGTGGTGGTTGCATGTGTTACATGTAAAAATTACTCAACTGGATAAGTGTCGCATATTCCTCTCAATTGTCGTAAGTGTCGCATCTTCCTTACAACTTTCGCAAGTGTTGCAAGTTGTTCACAAGTGTCGAAGACATCATTCAAGCATACTGCCATAATGACGACACTAAGGAGGCACTTAAAACATTTTATGTACTTGGTTTGGAGAAGGAGAACTGGTTAACTGAAGTCAAAGGACTCTTGACACCTGAAAAGAGCTCTGAAACAAAGGTTTTGAGGGTGATCTCTCCCCTATATCAGCCTTAGGAGCATTGGCACTCCCCTACAAGGCTTCAGGAAGCGTTATAATGCTCTCCTGCCCTTCTGAAGGAGCGCTACTCACTTTTGAAGAGCTGGCACTTCCATGAAGCTTCTCAGGGAGCGCTACAATGCTCTGATGCCCCTTTTGCAGGAGCACTGCCTAATCTGAGGCAGTAGTTGGCCCGTTGAGGAGAATAAGGGGAGGATATTTCAAGATTACAAGGCAGTTTCATTTAAATTCTTGGTTTCATCAGGAGATCCCTGATCAAATGAGGAGGTTTCCCAACTTGTTCTAAAGATAACTCAAGAGGTTAAGCTCCTCCTAACCTATATAAGCAAGCTCTATGATGATGGAAAAAGGGGAATCACACCAAACTTATGATCTCATAAGTGGTGCTGGAACAGAGCTGATTAGGGAAGAGTTGCTAGCATGAAACCTATGATCTCATAGGAAACACACAGTCAACCAAAGGAGAGTAATCAGTGAAGCTACTATTATCCAAGTTGTGGATCTTTCGAGAAAGGGTTATACGAAGAGGACTCGACGAAGCTGTCGCATTCGCATCTACGATTGTAAGTATTGTTGTCGTTATTCTCATTAATATGAAACGCTTGGCCTGTTTCTTTCTAGTTTGTGTCTAATTTTACACGAACTTATCATTGATAGATAGATCTATTTTCAAGCTAACATCAATAGAGTAGGAAGTGGTCGTATCTTGTTTGTCTATAGGACTCAGTGAGGAGCAAAGGATCGGAGCGCAACTCGGAGCGTGCAGGGACAAACATCGATAAAAAGGTACCTCTGTCCTCCTTCCTTCTCATGTGTTAGTTTAGATAGATTTGAAAGGAATTCAGTGTCCACGTTAAGCATTTTCTGTCTTAGATTTAGGGTCAATCTCTTAGAGGTGATCTATCTGTCTGTAGAGAGATTTTCCTACAACAGAAACTGGCGACTCCACTGGGGAGATAGCCTCAAATCAAAATTTATTATTTCGATTTCTCCTCATTGAAATTGTTCTACCCCTTGATTGTTTCAAACCTAGTTCACTCCTCTTTTGATTGGTTTCATGAGCTGATTGGCTCCCTACCCCATCATACTCAGCATAGTTGTCGAGTTTGAATTGCAATTTTTGGAAATTTTTGACATTTTTGGGAGTTCTGAACCTAGCACCCCTATCCCTATATTAACAGAGCGCCATAACTCCCTAATAGAATTACACAGAGCGCTATAATGCTCCTTTCATTTGGAAACAGAGTTCCAACCCTCCTTTGGCCAATAAACCTTCCAGAATTTCTTTTTTCAGGGTTTTTTCTCTGTGCCTCTCTTGCCGGGTAACCTTGTAAGTCAATCCTTCTTCATTCTAGCTTGGATATCTGTATTTTGCTTGAAGAACAAACATCTTACTGTTTGGATTTCGTAACCTTCTTCACTATTGTTGTTGAGTTTTTCTGTCATTTGGAGTTTGAAACCCATGCATCATCTTTCTCTCCTCATCAACTGAACGAAAAACTCTGGTGAAGGTCATCAAAGGTCTACAGATCCTTTCATTTTGATTTTAGTTAAAGATCATTGTTCTTCAAATTTTTCTTTTGGGTGTGAAGTTTGGTTTCTCTTTGATTGCTTCTTTTCTTTCGCTTTTCATTTTGATTACGACGAAAGGGTGTATTGTTTGTATGATTCTTGCTTGTATTGGTCTGATTTTCGTTCATCCAAGAAGATAATTAGCAAGACAAAACTTGTTTCGAATTAATCATTATTCATATGAAAGCAATAAAAAGCATCTTCATGATTGATTGTGCATATTAGAAGGCATCTAAAAAGTTTTAGCATCACGTCAGGATTTGATTGAGAAAAAAAGAATTGTTTGAGGACATTCCTTATTTGTGCTTGTTAGTGAAAAGAACGCTCTGTCTCCCTTAGATAGATGTTCATCGAAAATAAATGACTGCTTATCATATTTGATGCATTTTTGGGACTGAGTCATAATTCCATTCGTTTCACTTCCATGCACCCATTTTTGAGTAAAGAACAACTATAAAATCAACGCTAATTAAAAATTATCTAGAACTTTTTCTTTTCTAGGATCCTCCACCAACAGTAGAATAGGCTTAGTACTTTGGATTAGGCTGTGAGCATAAATATCCAAAGTTTCCAAAACAAATAGTAGCATCCTGATTTAGGGAGAGTCAAATCCAATCATCGTATAAGTTTGCCTGGGATCCCCCTCTCACATAGGGGTTATGCATGAGGTCGCATTTGGGTGAGCTACAGGGACTAACCCTCTGTGGTTTAACTGATTGTGGTGGTTAGATCATATTATGGGGGTCTCTTCAAGGTAAATCCACAATTACTGCGTGGAAGCATTTTAGTTGATTTCGAGCTTGATACCCTGCCCGTACGTTTGGATCAGACTATCGATTGTTCCTACCCAGGGGCTGACTGCGAATTGGTAACCTTAGTGGACATAATATTTAGGGTCTTACACAAGGTGACGGTGACAGGAAGTCTCACTGTACCTAGAGCAGATATTGGTCAAACTCACTCGGGCTCCTTGGAGGGTAAATCCACAATTACTGTGTGGAAGCTTGCACCAAGGCGTAAGTCTATTAAGCAGGTTTCCATTATAACTGTTCCACCCTACCCCCACCCCTTCTGGACTTGATCACGCGACGTTGGATTTCATCACCAACTAGTACAGTCATAAAAAGAAGGTCCTATTTTCTTGGTGGTGATTCTTAGATTTTTATTAGCATATGTTGTTTCTTTTCGGTAGTTGGCCATAGATCTTTTTCACCGACTCTTTTTCACCAACATCGACCCTCCATGCCATTCGCGGAAGCTACAGGGACTTCCTCCAGAAAATATGGAAGGAAACAACCCTTTACCCCCTCATTCTATGGAGGAATCTCCTCAACGGAGCGAGGTTCAAAACACTACAACTTCCCAGGAGGAAGTTCCCACTCCTTTGGAGAATTTTCAAATTATTTCAGAATCTCCGGAAGCTTACCATATTCCGGAGGGATATGAACGATGTATCCTCCATCTGAATTCCATTGGTGAATTTTTTGTCGTCAATCCTTCTAACATTCCGGCCGAATCTCATCAAAACCCTTTAGTCGATGACCCTTTTTGGACGATAGAAATTGTTCGGAGTCCACCATGCTTGGTGCGAGATCTTTATGGAACTGGAGAAGGTGCCGACGTACCTTTTTCCTACACCGTACCCCTGAATCATTTTACCGATACCACCACTTTTATATCCACACCACCTGTTGGTACGAACATACCGCCCGTTGGCCCAAGGTCTACTCTTCCCCTCCATACGGCCCATTTTACGATGGACCCTCACATTCCGACTATTCCCGTCGGGAATGCGGTGGTCAATCAAGTTGCGATTGGCACACCTGTAACACCAAGACCTACACTCCCTTTTGGATTCAGGGAACTGAATACTTCCACTGCCACCACTGCCCAAGCTACCACTACCCAAGTTATATCCGGAAGTTCCATACCTATCCAACAACCCAAAGGGACCGGTCTTGGTGGTCCTAATCCGCTCGACGACATCGGTCAATCTGGTACGTCTGGTTCTCAAATTTTAGGAACTCTACCTCAAGCTGGGGGGCATCCTCCCACCAGATGAAAAATTCCATTTAGGGGGCACCCTCATGCTGGGGGGTAGCCTCAATTCGGAGTCCACCATCAACCACATGGACAAAATGTGTCCACCGCACCTAATCCGTGGAACGTCCTTTTTCAAGGAAACCCACAGTTCTCGGCAGGACAAAATTCTCAGACTCCGCAGCAACCCCCTTATAGAAAAATTCCAAACCAAACCTATAACCCGCAAAACCCATCCAGTTATCCTCCGCTCACACATGCTTCTCAAAACACCTCAAATCCTATGTAATCTAGTCAAAACCAACCTCACATGAGAGGGCCCACTAGTTATAATTATCCACATAACCCAGTAATGGGCCCCACTGGTGTCCCTCTGCCACACCAACATTACCCACAGATTAACCAACAACTACCTTTTCTGGCTACCCTAGATCTTCTAGACTTGTCTCGGTTAACGAATGATCCTATTTATCATTCTCCGGTTTGGCCAGCTATTCCAGCTAAACTTCCTTCTGACATCCCAAAATTTGACGCAAAGTCCAGAGAAGACCCAAACAACCACGTGATGACATTCCATTTGTGGTGTTCATCCAACTACCTCATGGACAATTCTATTCGTTTACGTCTTTTCCAATGAACACTTACGGGTTCTGCAGCGAAATGGTATATTGAACTACCACGTGCATCTTTTCACGATTTCAACTCCCTCGCCATGTCCTTCCTCATACACTTCCAGCTGCCCATTCGATACGAGACGTGTACTGAACTATTAACCTCCCTTCATTAGACAACTTCCATACATATCTCCGATCACATCTATGAATGGAGACAACGACGAAGGCTAATCAAAGTGGTCCTTCCTGACCAATTGTTAGCAGAATGGTTCACAAAATCATTGTTACCCCAGATCGCTCATGATGTTTCCATGGACGGCGTAGTCACCGAGGAAGAAGCCATTGCCCAAGCTCAGTACTTAGACTTAGTCTATTCACAATCCGGTACTCTATATGAGTTGATACCAAATGCTACCCGTGCCACTAACGATCCATCCAAACCATTGTCTGTTTCCCACGCAGATGGAGTTATTGGCTCTTTCAAAACCCAATCTACGACCCAGTCGATTGGAACGATTCAACGGTCTACTTCGATGGCTTCTCCCAATTCGATTGCACCCTCTTCTACCCCCCCTCAAACTCAGGTCTTTGATGTGAATGCAGTCCAATCAACCCCTTCACAACAACTTGGGGGCAAGAAGAAAGAGAGAAACAAACCAAAGAAAAACAATAACAACGAACAACCCAAAACCCAACCACAAAGAAAGCTGAAATTCCCATGTCTCATTTGTGGAGACAATCACTACACTCGAGACTACCCACATCACGATGAAGTGGCCAAACTTTTCAAGGGAAATTCACAACCCGCTGTGCTTACTCGGCCTTTTCCACAACAACAATATTTGGTTGCACAAACCCCCACGCTAGGGGGGAGTTCCAAATAACCCCACGATGAGGCCTCAACAAGTGCGCACATTTACATGTTTAACGGGGTTACTCTAACCACTCACTCTGCGACATATGACACACCAGTTAAACCGGATAAGCCAAAGATTTCTAACGGTTCTCCGCCGGACCCATTGACATCCTCTGCTAATCCTCCGTCTGTTAGCCCTCCATCCGGGCCACTCCAGATTGAGAAACCATCTTTTGACTCCATTTTACGCCCTCCTAAGAGCATCATTTGAAAATCTACTTTCAATCCCAACTCACGGGCTACCCAAAATTACAATATTGTAGAAGATTTGGCCCAAGCACCGTGTGCTATGTCCGTCTTAGAAGTTCTACAACACTGTCCCAACCAACGTAGAACGCTCTTAGATGTTATCGACTCTTTTGATCGCGAGTCATCAAACAACCTCACATTTAATCTAGATGACCATCAACCATGACTCTCCCACCATCTAGCTTTCTAAATCGATGTTGTTGTTCACAATCAACAAATCCACCGAACTATCCTGGATGAGGGAGCCTCTGCCTATGTCATGTCTCTAGCCTGTTGGAAAGGCTTGAAATCACCTACCCTTAACAAATCCCCTACAATATTACGCGCTTTTGATGGACGAGGTTTTCATTTTCACGGATTATTACAATCCTTAGCCATTCAGTTGGGCGGAAAAACTATTACCATTGACGTCGAGGTGGTCGATGCTCCCCTCGATTACAACCTATTACTCGGAAGAAGTTGGTTCTATGCTATGACTGTCGTCGCCTCATCGGTGTTCCGATGTGTACACCCCCATCAAGGAAAAATTGTCACCATCGATCAGCTTGATTTCTATACACCCGACGCTCGCATCCCTTCCACCAACAACATTCCTTTTTTGGGAGACCACGTAGTTACGTATGAAAGCGTTGTTGTTGGATTATTGAAATATTCTAGCCTTATGGGTGCTTTCCCTACACCACTTCCACCTACTACAAATCATATTTCCATTGTCAATATGGTCTCGACTATGCCTTATCAATCCTTGGAATAATTTGATCCTTGGATTGTACCTAGTCCTTTGGAATTCGATGTGCTTAGTGACACTATGCTACTCAGCCCAGCCGAGGCCACATATGTAGCTATCCAATCTTCCTCTCCCTCTTCCAACAATTCGCATTCATTGGCACCCGATGCCTTTTCAATGCTCTCATGGTTGGATTCCCTATCATCTGTCGTCGATTACATTTCCCACATTTTCCCTTCTGACGAGTTGATTATGGAAATGCTCAGCATCGACGACTTACCTTGGGATGATAATCATCATCAATCCTCTTTTCTTCCGACGTTGGAAGAAATTCGCGGAGATATACGCTCTATCTTCCCACCTGATGTATGTTGGGTATGTGTTATATTCTTTGCATGAGTAGTAGTGTTTGAGCAATTGCACCGAGCGTGCAGGGGGGGTTAGACGAGGGGTGCAGGGGGGCGGAGCCCCCTGCACGAGGGTTCGGGGGCAGCGCCCCTGATTTTTTTTTTTCGGGCCGACATATTTTCGGGATGACATATTTTCGGGACCACATGATATTAGGTGGTTTTTCGGCACATGGTTTTTTGCCGATGGTTTTCTATTTCCGGTTAAGGAATTAGGGTTTTGGACTAATCCAGGTCATTGGGTTAGGGTTTTGGATGTCGTTGGCTCCTA
>ML799197.1:164401-177000 GCA_009831015.1 Picea engelmannii | reverse complement strand
ATGAATATAATATATGTTGGTTTTCCCGGTTTGGGTTTCCAGGTGAAAAATCTCTGTGTAATGTTTGTATTTGCCATTGTATCTTTTCTGTTCTTTTCTGAATATCGGTTTGCAGTAGATATTGTACAAGGTTAGAATTTACAATGTTACCAATGCTCCGCAATATCCTATCCTCACACAAGATACTCTCTTTGAGGGGAACATGAGTAACATCTCTACTACGATCGAGATCGACATTTCGATCAAAGAAGGTGTCATGGAAAACATTAACCTAGGTGCTAATTGCACACCCGACGAAGTGGTCTCTTACACCGCTTTGTTTAAAGAATTCCACGATGTCTTCGCATGGAGTTATGAAGAAATGCCAGGGATCGACCCTTCAATCGTCGTACACGAAATCAAAACTTACCCTGATGCAAAACTGGTTCGACAGAAACTTCGCCTGGTCCACCCCAAGAAAATTGTAGCTATAAAGGTAGAAGTTGAAAAAATTCTAAAATCTGACTTCATCTATCCCATCCCTTTGACCGAATGGGTCTCCAACCTTGTTCTGGTTTCCAATAAACAAGGGACCATCCGTGTTTGCGTTGACTATCGAGATCTCAACAAAACTTGTCCCAAGGACAACTACCCTACGCCCTTCATCGATCAAATCATCGATAATTGCGCAGGGAGCGTAATCTTCTCTTTCATGGATGGCTTTTCTGGATATAACTAGATTGAAATCTTGCCTGCGGATCAACACAAGACAACCTTCATCTGCCCTTGGGGTACTTTTGCCTACCGAAAGCTACCTTTTGGCCTTAAAAATGCTAGTGCTACTTTCCAGCGAGCCATGTCGTACGCTTTCCGCGACATCAAACATATAGCAGAACCATACCTCGACGATTTACCCACCCATTCGCTAAATCGATCCGATCACATTGATCATTTACGGGCGATTTTTCTTCGATGTAGGTTCTACCGTATTCGTCTGAACCCACACAAATTCATTTTTGCTGTCGAATCCAGTCAACTCCTCAGTTTCATTGTCTCCAAAGACAGGATCAGGGTGGATCCCTTAAAGATTAAGGCCATCTTAGCCTTACCCCCACCTACCAATTTAACCCAACTCCAAAGTTTGTAAGGCAAAACAAACTTTCTTCACCGTTTCATCTGCAACTATGCCGAGATCACTAAAGGATCTATGCGGTTACTGCAAAAGAACATCCCTTTCATCTGGGGTGCAACCGCCCAACAGTCATTTGATGCTCTCAAGCATGCTTTGACCCACGCACCTTTGTTACATCCCCCCGAATATACAAAGGATTATATCCTTTACTTGGCCTCTTCTACTTCCACCATTGTGATGGTATTAGTTCAAGAAGACCCCAACGATGAAGAACATGTGATTTATTATCTAAGAAAGATTTTATCTGGACCCGAACTCAGATATTCACATGTTGAGAAACTAGCTCTGGCAGCCGTCATCACTGTCCAGAGGTTCCTCCACTACATCTTATTATGCACCACCACGGTAATCGCAGACTCCAACCCTATGTACCACGTCTTGACACGTCAAGTACTTGGGGAAAATATTCAAAATGGATCATTATTCTTCAAGAATTCGATCTTGAGTTTACAAAGGCCAAAGCCAAAAAATCCCTGGTGTTTGTCGAGCTCATCTGCGCTCTCCCTCGTTCCAATGAAAACATTGAACCTAGAGATTCTCTCCCCAATGAATCTCTCTTCTTCATCAGCACCTCTGATCCTTGGTACGGAGACATTCTCCTCTACCTTCAAACCCAACGTTTTCATCCCAACATCTCTCGCGAAGAGCGCCGACGCATTCGTTACCACGCTCATCATTATCTCATCATTGGTGACACCTTGTATCATCGGGGTATTGACACCATCCTTCAGCAATGTCTGATTCATGAGGAGGCTGAACGCATTTTGAATGATTGTCACCTTGGCGCCTATGGTAGTCACCTTTCCGGGATGGCCATAGCCCAAAAAATCCTACGTGTCGGCTACTTTTGGCCCTCGATTTTCAAAGATTGCATCGAGGCTATCAAAAAATGCCCACCCTGCCAAATTTTTAACAAGAAGGCACGCACCCACCCTACTGCGCTGCACCCTATTATCACCATCGACCCCTTTTCCAAATTGGGTATCGATTTCATGCAGTGTAATCCTACCTCAGCCGGGGGGCATGGTTACATCATCGTCGTCGTCGACTACTTCACCAAATGGGCTGAGGCTATGCCTACCTTCATGAATGATGGTCATACTACAACTCTATTCCCCTTCAACCACATCATAACTCATTTTGGTGTACCACATGCCATTGTCACTGACCATGGTGCACACTTCAAAAACTAGATGATGAGCGAGTTACATGTCAAATTGGGTTTTCTCCATGAAAACTCATCCCCCTACTACCCTCAAGCGAACGGACAAATTGAGGCTATCAACAAAGTCCTAAAAACCATGATTCAATGCATGGTAGGGGAAAACAAGACATCGTGGCATTTACAACTATTCTCCTCTCTTTGGGCCTATCGCACTTCTATGAAAACCTCAACTGGATTCACTCCTTTCCAGTTGGTCTATGGCATTGAAGACGTCCTACCAATCGAGTGTGAGATTCCATCACTCAAATTGAAGGTGAAACTCCTGCCCCATACTTCTGCTAAAGAAGAACGATTCTTGTATCTATCCAAATTGGATGAAACACGTCGCGATGTTGCTCTCGCCAATGAGGCACATCAGAAACGAATCAAGAGTCAATATGACAAATCCATCCACCCTCGGACCTTTGTAGAAGGAGACTTAGTCCTCGTTTACGACCAAGCTCACGATAAATTGGGGACAGGAAAGTTAGAACTTATGTGGCACGGTCCTTACATCGTGAAACGTGTCCTACATAGAGGTGCCTACGAATTAGTTGATCATGATGGAATTTCCCTGGGAGAGCCCTGAAAAGGGCTTCACCTTAAAAAGTACTATGCCTAGATCACCTAGCATCTGTACTTTGTACATTATTGTATTGTAGTTTGGTGTGTCTATTTCTTTCGCGTGCTCGAGTATTTATCGTTGCCACTCATGATTGTGCCTGTGTTTTCATGCACAGATGACATCTTCCTTTCCTATCTTTTTTGGGTTCACGGATGGCACTAGCCAACATACCCAGAACATTGCTTCGACAACATGGGTTATTTACCAGTTTGACGAGGTGGTGAGTTTAGGAGGCATCTGCTTAGGACCAACAACCAACAATATGGCAGAATATCATGTTGTCATCGGACTGTTGACCCAAGCCTCCTCCCTAGGTATCTCTCGTATCATTGTGTACTTAGACTCCCAACTCGTGGTTTATCAACTCAACCGTATCTACGCTATCTGTAGTCCTATCCTGCTACGTCTACACTTACAAGTTCGCCGTCTTGAACAAATGTTTGATTACATTGAATATAGACACATTCCAAGAGAACTTAATAGTGTTTTGGATTCATTAGCTAATTATATCATGGATCGGTATCTTTCCCACATATAAGATTTAAGGAAAGCAAAAATTTATATTACATGTAAATTAAAACACATCACATACATCATCATGTACAAATCATTGGCATCATAAAAAATCGAAACTGTATATATATATATATATATATATATATATATATGGCGTAACTGAAATGTTTGTATTACATCAAAAAGTATGTAGAAGAGCAAAATATTGGGTCTTTCCACCCATACAACGTCGCCTGACAGGGCATACAAAAATATGATCAACGAAGAGACTCTAATCTCCCCACACTACATTGTGCTGTGAGTAACACACCACCACGCGCACTACGTGCCTCAATAGAGAATTAATATTCTTCGGTACTCCCACAATGTGCCTCTGAAGATGTAAGGCACTTCTCCCCTCCGGAAAGGAGGAATTCCCATCGTAAGGCCTTGGAGGTTTCTCTCAACCTCCCGGAGACCCATCACTGGTACTGCCAGATCTGCTGCAACCAGGACACCCCCATGATGTCCTAGTACAGGTTTATCAGCCGGACGCACTGCTCCCTTGTTTGCATGTTGGAAACAATACATCTGTTAAAACTCTTCTACAAACCCAAAAAAATATATATACATCAAAAAATTAAAAAAAAAAAACTAGAAGAGGTATGGCTCAGTGTCTTACCTGACACATCCCAGTCTTCCCCCGTGGGAAAAATCAAATCCATTCTCCCGCGGAAATCTACCTCAGCATAAGGGAAGTCCTCTATCCATAGATACTGCCGTCTTAGCCAGGCAAAGAAATTGCCTGTGAAATGGAACTCTGACTCTGACACTAGCCTTGGAGACAGACTAGTCCACCTCTCCATCCTCGGTTCATCCACTAGTCACATCGCCAGTGCTATCTGAGGCTGCATCTGAGGGATGCGCTCTAGAAAAAATGAGACCAAAAATGAGCCATAACCAAACTACTTCTATCCAGTCCTACACCGTGAAATCTGCTCCTTCACGTTTCGAAGGAACCCTGCACTCCAGTTGAACAGTGTTGGTTCCAAACACTGAACACCGTAAGCCACCTGGGATCTTGATGCCAGATGAGCGCTAGTAGTACCTGTCATGCTCGTGATAGCAAACAGTATAGACCGGAGGGGCAGTTCTCGAGTATCCTTGATAGGGATTCTACCCCCTACCAGCCTTGCTACTGGGATACAGTGGAGTGCCAGATACACATCCACTTGTTCAGGTAGCTCCCTCTGCCTGAAAAACGATATGGGGACCTCTCTTTTCGAGAGGCCAGTCAAAAAGTACACGTCTTCTAACAAAATGGTTAAAAGCTGTGTGCCAATTCAGAATCCTTGCTTTGCAACATCCCAGAGGCCAATCATATGCTTGAGCAATAAAATCTCTCTCTTCATTTTTTACAACTTGAAGAATTTGAGCAAACCACAAGTTCGCAAAGTGGCCCGTGTACGAGGACTCCGCAAGGCGGCTAAGTCATCCATATCATGTTCCCTTTCTTTCCACTCGATCATGGTCACCGAAGTTATCTACAAAACAAAAAATCAAGAAATCCATTATTTCCACGTTTTGGCAATTTCAACAATTTTTAAAAGCAATTTAAAACATGAAATGAGGTTCCCACATCATTTAAAAGTAACGACACACTCTTTTATAACTATCACACCCTCCCTAGCCATTTAACATTCATCAAATAACAATGAAAAGTTTTTAGAAAATCAAAACGACTTTGGGGGCTGCGTGGGCACATGGGAAGATTTTTTATGGGCTCTTTTACCAAAAATGACCTATCTAATTGACTACAGGGGCATTGACATCTTATCCATCCTTTTCTAAAACATTTTTTGTAAAAGAATTCCCCTTTTCCATTAGTTTTTAAAGAGGCCGATTTGGTTCTATTTGGGGCAACTTAGGGCTTCACGTTTTAATTAAATGATGCTATTAAAATGAATGTGAAACCATGTGTTTGAAAGAAGAAGATATGGACACCTACCTGGTCTAAACGGTAAGCAAAATGGTGAACCGTAGCTCCGGCAACGAGAAAAACAAGATCTGCTTCAAAATGAGATTCTCCACTACTCCAAAATCCTTGTGCAAAATGAAATGGTAAATGAAGTTTCAATGAATTGGCATTTATAAATTTTCATTTTTCATAAGGTATAGTCATTTTTGGGTTTCTCTAATGACATAATGGCTTTACTAAACCCTGGTTTGTAGTTTTGGCATCACAGGTTTCCTGGCAGTTCTGATGGATTATTCACCTTGTCGCATTTATGAGCATAGTCTTAGTTCGTTCTCGAGCTCGATAATATGAGAACGTAACCGGGTAAAATTTTATCTCTTTTTTGGACCCATACAGATACATGAACACACAAAAAAGGAACCCCCCTGGAGTCTACTTTAAACCCTTTTCAGACTCTCTAAATATGAAAAGATTGTCGAGTGACCTTGCTTCCTTTCACACTCATTAAAAGGTCAGAAAGGGCATCTTTCGAGCGATACTTTACCCCTTTTTCGGTATCGTTGGACTACTGTACGAAAAAGGAACTAAGAGAGTTCTCTTTTAAGCATTTTTCCAAACTCTATAATCCCGAAAAAACTTCGAGTTTTCTGTCTTTGGACTCGTTAAAGCACACATTGGCAGGCCCATATAGGACCGAACCCTTACTTCTTTCGGTTCATTAAACAAAGGAAGAGTAACTTACTGAAGGTGAGTTATATTGAGCATGTGTCATCCTCCTCGAGCTCATTAAATCAAAAAGAGGTACTCATCTATGTAGATGGGGGAAAAAAAATTGAAAGGAGCAAGCCAGGCAGTCTCTTGAGAACATCATCCAACACTTCTTAGAGTCGCTCTTGAACACGACACTTTGTCATTTGCACATATCATAGTCTACTGAACCTCTACACTGATCCAATCCTTTGATTTCCTTTCGCTTCTTTGGGTCACCCAACGCAAGTCTCCATATCCACTGCATAAGTGTTGGTCCACATCAGGTTTTGCTATTGTGCCTCAGTGTTCAAGGGAAGTATCCGCCTCGAGAGTCAGCGATCCCAAATATCTTGCCTCAAAACCTGTGTCAGTCTATGTCCATTTGATTTTCCAATTACATCTCCATGTCCGTTTCATGTCGTTGATGGGGGATACATCAAAGCCCTCCCTCGACGTGTCTATTCCTATTGACTCCAACACATTATCCAGGAATTAGGCTTAGAAACTAGTTAGTACTTTGGGACCTGCATGCCTCAATGGCAGGCCTCCTCACATTCGATAGTGGGTTTACATCATTGACCCCTGATCGGATGATTCCACGGGTGTTCGACCTCAGCTCATCTACTCACATTCGTTGGAATGTACTAGGGTACCTTGGGAATCATCGACATTAATGGTGATCTCCCTCGCACTTGTTAACGGTTCACACCAATGACCGGTAATCAAGTGGTTTATGCCATGTTCGACATCAAGAAATCTATTCACATGGTCAGAATCATACCATGTTGGGATTGGTAAGAAGACCCTGGGTTGAGTAACCACTTTGATATATGCTTTGCCCAGGCTGCGAAGGAATTTCCATTGGACAAAGAACACATACACTGTTACATAGATCCACTTTGTATTGGTCATGGCTATGTTTTGTCATCTCGTAGATCCACTGTGTATACTTTGTGGATACGATCAGTCTGAGTCATCAGAGTATAGATACACATTGTATCTTTGGTGGCTATACCTTTTTATCAATATAATTATGGATCCGCAGTGTATTTTATGGCGGCCATATCTCGCAAGTCTTGATCACCCGAGCATCGGTATGCCTACCTTGGGTTTTAAAATATGTCATGATATTTGTTGGATGTTTGTGTACAGATTCCGTCAGGTTCTCTGAGTCTATACCCTTGCTTGAACATCTACAAAGTATTTCAGTCATCATTTCACATATTCTAACTTAATACTTTGGGGGGCATTCTGTTACACGTCAAAATTACTCAACTGGATAAGAGTCGCATATTCCTTTCAATTGTCGTAAGTGTCACATCTTCCTTACAACTTTCCCAAGTGTCGCAAGTTGTTCACAAGTGTCGAAGACATCATTCAATCATACTGCCATAATGACAACACTAAGGAGGCACTTAAAACATCTCATGTACTTGGTTTGGAGAAGGAGAACTGGTTAACTGAAGTCAAAGGACTCTTGACACCTGAAAAGAAATCTGAAACAAAGGTTCTGAGGGTGAGCACTCCCCTATATCAGCCTTAGGAGCACTGACACTCCCCTACAAGGCTTCAGGAAGCGTTATAACGCTCTCCTGCCCTTCTGAAGGAGATCTACTCACTTTTGGAGCGCCGACGCTTCCCTTAAGCTTCTCAGGGAGTGTGACAACGATCTGATGCCCCTTTTGCAGGAGAAATGCCTAATCTTAGGCAGTAGTTGGCCCGCTGAGGAGAATAAGGGGAGGATATTTCAAGATTAGAAGGCAGTTGCATTCAAATTCTTGGTTTCATCAAGATATCCCTGATCTAAGGAGGAGGTTCCCCAAATTGTTCTAAAGATAACTCAAGAGATCAAGCTCCTCTTAACCTATATAAGCAATCTCTATGATGATGGAAAAAGGGGAATCACACCAAACTTATGATCTCATAAGTGGTGCTGGAACAGAGTTGATTAGGGAAGAGTTGCATGAAACCTATGATCTCATAGGAAACACACAGTCAACCAAAGGAGAGTAATCAGTGAAGCTGTTGTTATCCATGTTGTGGATCTTTCGAGCAAGGGTTAGATGAAGAGGACTCGACGAAGATGCCGCATTCACATCTACGATTGTAAGTATTGTTGTCGTTATTCTCATTAATATGACACGCTTGGCCTGTTTCTTTCTAGTTTGTGTCTAATGTTACATGAACTTATCATTGATAGATAGATTTGTTTTCAAGATAACATCAATAGAGTAGGAAGTGGTTGTATCTTTTTTGTCTACAGGACTCAGCGAGGAGCAAAGGATCGGATCACAACTCAGAGCGTGCAGGGAAAAACATCGATAAAAAGGTACCTCTATCCTCCTTCCTTCTCATGTGTTAGTTTAGATAGATTTGAAAGGAAGTCAATGTCCACATTAATCATTTTCTGTCTTAGAGTTAGGGTCAAGATCTTAGAGGCGATCTACCTGTCTGCAGGGAGATTTTCCTACAACAACATGGACAGAGGCTAAGGGAGGAGCCAAAGCCCATTAAGCCCTTTTCATCATTTCAGGACCTCGGTGTTCGAGAGGCCAGGAGTCGAGAGACGTGGAGACCCGACTCGCAAAATCGCGAAATGATCGTGGTCATCGATCGAGGAGGACATAGGACCATCGGATTTGGTTTGGGGAAGGATTGGTATTTAGGGTTTCAAGAGGCAAAGGGATGAAACTCTTGAAATTCGAAGTCTCGAACCACAAAATGCATCTTTTGGCATTAGCGCATGGTCATGAGGATGTGGTCACATGGAGAGAGGTTAAGGGAGTAGCCAAGATCCTCATCCTTTTTTTTGGGTTTAGGAAATTTGAATGACAAGGAGCCTGGGAGAGATCACATGTAGGAGTCCCGAAACCTCGAAACATGAAAGGAGTGTTTCTTAAGACTTGGGTCATAGCCCGCGGTCACCAGATAAGAAGGGGGCTAGTTGGAAAGGAGTCAACATCAAGTTATGTGTTGGTTCAGAACAGAGAAGGGTGTCGAAGGCTGAGCACGTGCAGAAGTTTTCTCAAGGCTTGTGCCAGGGAATTAAAGGGACTTGTATATTTGCTCAAGGAGTTCCATAAGGATCCCGAAGAGCCATTTCGGCTCAGAATTTGGAACGATCCAGAGACCGGGAGGTCAGTGGACCCTGCTGAGGTAGGGGGTCTACACCAAAGGGGCAAGGATGGAGAGTTCAACTCTCTCTTGATATTGGAGGATTGTATCTTCCTCTTGGAGGTTTATCCCTCCCTTTACGCTTGGAAGCTGTAGCTACCTTTGGAATTCATTACTTCCCTTGAACAATAACCATTGATTATTTCTCATATATTGCGCATGGTGTATTGTGGTGTATTGGTGTAACTCTTATACTATTGTTCATATCTCATTGGATGTAGTTGAATGGTTTAAGTATAAGTTTAAAAAGGTTTTAAATTGTACTTGATACTGATTCACCCCCCTCTCAGTATCAACAGTTTCCATGCTTGCACATATTGAAATTCAGTTACAAATACCTCATATGTATGCGCCATGTGTGAGACCCCCAAGTTTGAGTTCATTGGGTCACCTGAGGTTCAAGTGCACCCTCATGTGGCAAGGTTAGTGTGGAACTATGCCATGTGTGCATATGAAAATGGTGTTTTCTTTCACAGTTGTGAGATTTGCGAGACAACTTGGCATGTCATTGATTAGGAAAAGGATTCTACAATAATATTCTTGTCATCTGACCATGTATGAAGATTATCATTTCGGTGAAAACAAAATCACTAAAATTTACTATCCTTTGGTTTCTTAGTGTTTAGTAAGCTAGAAAATGCAATATTGAATGATAACTTAAATATCCACCTTGTAGATAAGCTAATATAGATTCTACTACACAAAAGAAGCTATATGTTTCCTCTTTGAAATAGAGGGTTGTTTGTAGTTGTTTGATTGACTTTCATGGGACTGAACTACATCAAAACTAAATAATAGGAGTTTGCATAATAATGTCTTGAAGATGGCACAAATGTGTTCAGAAACAAAGACATGATGACTTTAAATACCAAAGTTCAAGAAGTAGAAAATGGATATGGTATTAATTTCATGACCGACTAAGAATTTTATCTATGCAAAAAATATGAGTTTTAAGTGGGAGCTACATTTACAAAGGCAAAACTATTTTCTTACCACCTTTGGGTTTCCATTTATATATGGAGATTTACATATGGCATTTATCTGATTATGAAATTGAGTGTACAGAATGCCAAATTTTTTTTCTTGAATACTACTACTCCCTTTGTTGTTATCTTTCATAAGCAGATGAAGGGCCTAATGTTAAAGTATTGGTGTTATGTTCCTTAACACCTGACATACTAAAACTATATCAATAAATATGAACTATGTATAAATAGCACATCAAAGTGACACAAAAAAAGATTCATGGGACTATAACCCATGGGTCATAGGATCAAAACCTAGCTCTGATGCCAAATGTTAAATTTCCTTTCCTATCTCAATTTGATTCCTTGAACCACTACTTCCAAGAATGCCCACCTATCTGTTAATTTTTTTTTTGTCTCCATGGTGTTTTAAAAATAATAATTTCATATAGGAACCCATGATTTACTTCCTCATTTTGGCAATCGTTCTTTCAAGAAATAAGGACTAATTTGAACTTAAGTACTTCTTATCATCCCGAGACAGATGGCTAAATATAAATATTAAATAGGGTATTAGAAGAGATGCTATGAATGTATAGTGTCAAAAAACCTAAAACCTGGGAAGAGTATTTGCACCTAACTGAATTATCTTACTGTTAAGGATATCATTCCACCATTAATATTCCCTCTTTTGAGGCTGTGTATGGGAGGAATTGTAATACCCCAATTTTTTGGTCTGTTCATAGACAATGGAATCATAAAATAACATAGAATATTTGAAATTTCATAATATGTTAACTATGTTAAGATTCCATACCAAGATAAATCATTGGACTCAAATTGAAATGGGAAAGGAACTTTAAAATTGGAGCCACCATAATAGGGAGTTAATAAAACTCAGAGAAAAATCTTCTAACATTATGCAATATTTTACTATATGCACCTGTGTAGGGCTTGGAGTATTCCATATCGTGTTTTGGATACAAGTAATACTCTAATATGGGGTTGATATGTATCTGGATCTAGAAATGATGTATCTAGATATGGATATCACTCATTGATGTACTATAGCTTGATCTCTTTTGCTTCTTGTATGAAGTATAAAAAGAATAATACTAGATCACTTCACTAGGATCAACAATAACTCCAATGCCCAACCCTATTGTACTAGTTTACCCTCATTCACTTCATTAGGATCAATAGAAGCTCCAATACCCAACCTTGATGAAGATATGGAACTCATTTATGTATATAGCTTGATCTCCTTTTCTTACTGTATGAAGTATAAACATTATTATAGTGGCTAACTTCACTAGGATCAGAAGTAGCTCCACTACCCAACCTTCATGTACTAGTTGATTCTAGCTTCCATAAGGAAGTGTATTAGTATCTGCATCACAACCTACATATTAGGTGGAGGTGAAATACAATCACCACCTGTACATTGTTTTTGTCTCCCTTTCATCATCCTATATTGGGTCAGATAAAGTTTTATGACTCTCCAAAGGATTAAAAAAAACTTTGAAACTATTTCAAGGTTATATGAAAGTAGAAGAACCACTATCAGATATCTAGAGGGCTCAAGGTTGGGGGGGTTGTAAGGCACCCCACTTCCTATTTGGAAATTTTCAAAAAATTCCTAGTGTAATACATGGAGGAAATAATGGATATGGGTGATGATTTCCACCTCTAACAGGGGATAAATGTCATCGTTGTGCATTCCAGTGAGTAGATGAAGGGGTTGGAGTAGGTATCGATACATGAAAAGGATTGAAGGGGAAAATTTTAAGTCTTGTATTGTATAATCCATTTGAAATTGATAATTATTACAACTTTGAAAAGTATAGGGATCACTATCAGATAGATAGATGGATCAAGGTTGGGGGGGGGTTAAGGAACCCACTTCCTATTTGGAATCTTTTGAAACATTCCTGATGTAAGCCATGGAGGAAACAATGGATATGGGCACTGATCTCCACCTCCAACAAGAGACAGATGTTGTGGTTGTGCAGTCCAGTGATCAACTTAAGGGGTTGGGATAGATATTGATACATGAAAAGGATTGAAGGGGAAAGTTTTACTCCTTGTACTACATAATCCATTTGAAATGAATAACTATTACAATTTTGAAAAATATCATGTTATAAAGAAATTGGAAATTCCTAAAAATTGTTGGCATTACACAACATTAGCCAAGTACCGGTAAAATGGAGGATAGACTTCAACTATCTTTTCGA
>ML799197.1:135193-150559 GCA_009831015.1 Picea engelmannii | reverse complement strand
TTCCCCTTCATCCTACCTCTCCCTCCCCATTAATTATATAGAATGTATTTAGATATTGATTTGGTTTGGCATGACCTTTCCATTTTTATTGTACCATGGACCCATTTACATGATGTACTTGAGTTGATTCATAGATGAGCATGGGTATTCCTGACTCATGAAAGAAGAGTGATTATCTTACCTTTGTTTTGTTAGTAAGGGGTTTCCTTTTCCTCCATCCTACAAGTGCCTTCTTCCTTGGACTCTTGATAGCGCATTTTGTTGGGCTATTGGTCAACTTGTGGACCAATTAAAGAATGAATATTTGGGAAATTTCTAAAATCTGGACCCATTCTTCATGTAAAAAACCTAGGAAAAAAACAAGAAGCCTATAAAAGGTCTCATTCACATGAGGTTATGTATCTTAGGATTTAGAGGTATTATACTCTAGTTATATTGGAAGTTGAATCTTGGATGATCAATCTTTATTATATATCTAAGTCTTCAATCTTGGAGGTTGGATATTGGATGATCAATTTTGATTATTGATTTGGGAGAGATCTTGGAAGTTGAATCTTGGACAATCATTTTTTTATTATTGATATAAGTCTTGCATCTTGGAGGTTGCATATTGTATTATCAATTTTGATTATTGATTTTAGACATGGATCTTGATTTTGGATTGAATTTTTTTCTCATAAAAAAATTGTCTAATTTGCATCTTTGTCTGTACTTTCATGTTTTCTTTTGGAGGATTGAAAGGAATCAACTAAATACGATTTGAATAAAAGAGATTTAAGAAGAAAAAACCCAAGGATAAGGGATTCAAATCCACCTCATGTTGGAAGATTTACAGTTGGGAGTAAGCTTGTCATTGATGGCAAGAACAACGATTTCAAAGATCAGTGATGGCAAAGAACAACGATAGCAAAAACAATGAAATTGTGAAGTGACAAAATCGCAAGGTGGACCAAATTGCGAAGCGGCGAAATCGCGAAGGTGGATGAAAACACGAAGCAGTGAAATCACGAAGTGGCAAAATCACGAGAAGATTTGGGCCATAGGATCTAGGGTATCTACAAAGGCTCAATAGCCATTAGATATGGTGAAGTTGTAAGGTGGATAAGTCCAAGAGTCATCCAACTCCCCAAAAATGTGAAGGATTCCTAGCCGTCCATTGGGGAAAGTTGTGGACCGTTGATCCATAGGACACGTGGAGAAATATCATCATGTTGCTGACTATAAAGTCAAAGGAATAGGGTTCCCTAACCACTCTATTTCGCGATATATGAAATCATGAAACAATCTCAGCCGTCAGATCGAGGTTTGATCTGGACCGTTGATCCGACTCCATCTCGGAGTTTCACCTATTGTGAATTGGAGTGACGAGAACCTCCATCACAGGAATCATGAGATGCAAACTCAGGATAAGATATGGACCATCAGATCACTAAGGGTTCTGGACCGTTGATCTAATCTCCATCTCAGAGCTTCGCCTATCACGACTTGGAGTGACAAGAACCTCCATCTTAGGAATCGCAATATGTGAACTCACGATAAGATCTATACTGTCAGATCACCAAGGGTTATGGACCATTGATCTAAGATCCATCTCGGAGCTTCGCCTATCACAACTTGGAGTGAAAAAAACCTCCATCTAAGGAACTGCGCGATGTAAATTCGTGAACAGATCAGGACCGTTGAATCAACAAGAGCATAGACCGTTGATCTGAGCTCTATCTCAGAGTTTCTCCTATTGCGACTTGGAGTGAAGAGAGCCTCCATCTAAGGAACAACGAGATATGAGATTGCGAAAAGATCAGGACTGTTAGATCACATAGAATGTGGACCGTTGATCTAAGCTCCATCTTGGAGTTTTGCCTATCATGACTTGGAGTAACGAGAGCCTCCATCTAAGGAACAACGAGATGCGAGATCGTGAAAATATCTGGACCGTTGATTCATTGAGATCGTGGATCATCGATCAAGGTCAATGAAGATGATGAGTTCACAACACCTTTTAGCGCAGACAGTGGTCACCGCATGTGGTCACGTGGAGGAAGGACCTAGTGCAGATAATCTCCACCTCAGAATTTTTGGGATCGAATCTGGTACAAATGCCGAAATACCGAAAAGGTGAAATGTCATTGTAACCAGTGGTCACCGCCTATGGTCACGTAGAGGAGGGAGCTAGAGCAGCCAAGCTCCTTTTCGGAGCTCACGACATGAAGAGTCAAGATGCCTCATCACAGAATCTTCGAATTGCAAAGGTGCGAAACACATAAATCACGACAATATCCTTCGAAGCTAATCCAACGGTGCAAATGAAACTGAAGGCGATCGCAGGGCTACTATTTCACGTCACAGTGTAACTTCTATAAACCACTGATGGTTTCTACCAGAGGACTTGAAGACACTTTGGGGTGATTGACAGAGGAGATGAATAGTCTATGGGAATCTTCAAGAGGGATGAAGATGCTCGTGGAGGCGATTGACAACTAGATGAGCATTGAAGCCTGTAACTAGAACAGAGAAGGTGAGCTCGACTATCACAGAGAAGACGAAGAGTCTCAACTGCCAGAGAGGCTGAGGACTCTCAGCATAACATATAATGATGTTGAACGAGTGGAAAAATGGCTAGAGAAGATGAAGAGTCACAATGATGATCAGACAGAGCACTCGAGTTGTGGAGGATATCGGCGCAATGTGAGTATGCAGAGGTATTGCGCACATTGCATGCACAAGGTGCACAAAAGCTATAAAAACACAATACAGAGAAGAGATGCAGTTGTTGTTATTGTTGGGGTTGTTGTGGATGTTGTTGTTGAAGGTGATTTATGCATGAAGAAGGATCAGAGTGTAGAAGCTGAAAAGAATAGAAGACGAACTGTGCAGCGAATGGACATGGCACACAGAGCATAAAAAGTAGAAGAACAGAATGGGCAGTGGATGCATGCTGGAAGACAATGAGGAAGTATGAGTAGAAACATCTTGCAGAATAGTGATGAGACTGGTAAGTTGTTATTGAACACTACTATATCACTATAATAGGTTTCAATATTTCATATTTATAATCCAGGGTGGTTGGGAGGTGCTAGGGAGGATTGGCGTCCTCAGAGGTTCAACTGGGTGCTTGAACACAGGGAGTTGGTGCTAGAGAAACCAGGGAGTTGGTGCTTCCTTCTAGTGGGTGCTAGAGAAAAATAGAGTGTTGGTGCTCTCAGCAAGTTGCAGCTTGCAAAACAGAGGTTGTAGCCTCACAATGAGTTGGTGCTCATATGTATGATAATGTAAAGAATGTAAATAATACTTATCATATAAAGAAGAAGAGGTTTTTACCCTGTATGGGTTTCCTTGGGAAATATATGTCTCTGTGTTTCTCATATATGTGACTGATGCTAAATGTTCCATTGTTTATTTCCCTGCATTATTGTGATCATCATTGAGTGCCTTGTAAAGATTTTAAAAGAAGCATCATTGTTTAAGCACGGTAACAACTGATTCACCCCCCCCCCCTCTCAGTTGTCCAACAATTGGTATCAAAGCCAACCCCTTTTATCTAAGGGTAGATCCTAGAGCTTAAACATGTCAAGCCATGAAGGAAATTCAACCAATAAGGCCCCTCTGTTCAATGGAACAAAATTTTCCTTCTAGAAAGTTAAAATAAGAACCTACATAATGTCGTTAGGTGCATATTTATGGGATGTGGTACATACTGGGTATGTAAAGCCAGTTGTGCTAGCTAATAAGGATGACAAACTAGAATTTAGCTTCAACGCTAAGGCTATGAATGCTATCTTGAGTGGGCTTGCAGAAGCAAAATTCATAAAAGTTATGCATCTAGGAACTACCAAAGAAATGTGGGACAAACGCATTAGCAGTTATGAGGGTAATGAGAAGGTAAAGGATGTAAAGCTTCAAACCTACAGAATACAGTTTGAACAACTGAATATGAAGGAAGATGAAACTATTGGAAAATACTTTTTGAGAGTAGAAGAAATGGTAAATGCAATGAAGGCACTTGGTGAAAAAATTGATGAACCTTCTTTAGTTCAGAAAATCTTGAGATCTCTCCCAGATAGGTTCAACCCGAAGATCTCTTCTATAGAAGAAATTAATGATCTAAAAACCTTGGAGTTTGATCAACTTCTAGGAACATTGACTACATGTGAAATGAGAATAGTTAAAGATAAACCCACCTCCAGAGAAGCATCATTTAAAGAAGACAAGAATGAGGATTCTGAGCCCGATGAAATTGAAGAAAAATGTGAAACGACTAAAGAAGGGATCAAGCAAATACAAAGGTAAACTGCCTTTCAAATGTTTCAACTGTGGTAGGATAGGTCATTTTGCAAATAAGTGTCCCCACAAAGGAAAGGATCAGATATGTGATGATGAGGAGAAGTACAAACAAAAAAAATTCTTTAAGGAAAAAAAATTTAAGAAGAAAAGTATGTGCATAAACAATGACGATGATCCTTCAGATGATGAAGAAGATGAATCCTCTATTGAAGAGAAACTAAATGAATTTATACTTATGGCCAAAAAGGATTATGATAATAAAAGTGCAGGGAGTGATGAAGAAGAAGTTGTGGTTGACATGGAAGGAGAACTGATCAGTGCACTGGAAGAGATTGACATACTAAGAATCAAGAATAGAAAGAAAAGACAATTGCTGATACAGTTCGAGAAAGATAGTAAAGAACTTGATGAAGACCTTGTCTTACTAAAAGTAGAATTGGAAGAGGCAAATCAAATCAAAGAGATTCTAAAACAGCAGCTATCGGAAAAGAATGCAAGATGTGAAGAATTAGAACAAGAAGTAGTTAAAACAAGGAAAGAAATGGAGAAGTTTCAATCCTTGTATAATCATAATCTGTCAAGTATCAAAGCCTCAGAAGGATTGGCCACCATTCTGAATCAGAAAAGGAATCCAAAGATGAAAACTGGCTTGGGTTATGAAGAGGGATCAAGCAGTGGTAAGCCAGGAAATGAAGAACCCATCAAGTTTGTCAAAAGTACAACCAATGACAATAACAAACCTGTAGAAATAAAGGAAGACAATCAGTCACCCAGGTCGAGTAAGGTAAAAGATGTCAAATCTGAATCTGTAGAAAAAAGAAGTAATGTGCTCACTGCTGAAAGACGTCATCAGCCTGGAAGAAATCGATTTTCTCAAAGAAGACAACCATTTTCCAGGTACACAAATTTTTTCTATGGCTATTGTTACTACTGTGCTAACTTTGGTCACAAAGCTGTGAATTGTTCCTTAAGACTTAGATATGAGCAATTAATATTTCAAAGGAATAAATACTTGCCACAACAAAGAATGATGCAACCAACTAACAAACCCTCACTGATATGCAACTAAAGAGGTCAAGAAATAATCAACAGTCAATGAGTAGACAACGCTACACCAATAAGTTTGACCTGTTGAACAATGATATTGAATGCTACATCTGTCATAACTATGGACACAAATCTATTGACTGTCGTCTAAGGGAATATGAACCAGATTTGAAATCCCTTGCTGAATATGTTAAGTTTTGGAAAAAGAAGGAAAGTGACAAGTGTGGATTAGTGTTGTCTGCTCAAAGAAAAACAAATCCTTGGTATATAGACAGTGGATGCTCCAAACACATGACGGGAGACAAAGGCAAGTTTCTATCTCTAAGTGAAATCAAATCAGGAAATGTAACCTTTGGAAATGATTCTCCAGGGAAAATAAAGGGCAAAGGGATGGTGAGCTTAAGTAATGGAAAAGGAAAAGCCCAAGATGTTCTCCTTGTAGATGGGCTGAAACATAATCTTCTCAGTGTAAGTCAAATGTTTGACAGAGGATGTGAAGTGGTGTTCACATCTAAGGACTATAAGATACAATCTGTAACCTCGGGACAAGTGGTGGCCAAAGGCATAAGGACATAAAATAATGTATATGTGCTGAAAGAAAATAGAGAAGAATGCCATCTAAGCAAACATGATGAAAGCTGGTTATGGCATAGGAGACTTGGACATATAAACTTTGACAACTTAATTAAACTCAAAAAACTCAAGGCAATAAAAGATCTTCTGAGGATATCAAATCCCCAAAATTCAATGTGTAAACCCTGCCATGTAGGGAAGCAAAACATGACACAGTTTATGTCCAAGAGTTTTAATTTAATAGAAAAACCACTCCAACTAGTTCATATTGATTTATGTGGACCATCAAGACAGGAAGGCACAAGGAAAGAAAACTATTTCATGTTGATTATCGATGATTACTCCAGACTTACTTGGGTTGCCTTTCTCAAAGAAAAAGATGAAGCATTTGAGAAGTTTAACATATTTAAGGCTTTAACTGAGACTCAAATAGGGAAGAGGTTAAAGGAAGTAAGATCAGACCGGGGAGGATAGTTTATGTCAAGAGACTTCAAGGAATTTTGCGATGAGCATGGGATCAAGAGAGAATACACAATCCCAATAACTCCACAACAAAATGGAGTAGTTGAGAGGCAAAACAGAATAGTGCAGGAAATGGCCAGGTCAATGATGAATGAGAAGAACATTGGTCAAACCTACTGGGTAGAAGCAATACACACTGCAGTCCATGTTCTTAACAAAGCCCACCTCAGACCACAAAGTGACAAGACACCTTATGAATTGTGGTTTGGAAAACCTGCTTCAATTAAACACTTCAAAGTCTTTGTGAGTAAATGCTATATAAAGAATAATGATGAAAACCTTGGGAAATATGATGACAGGGATGATGAAGGTATCTTCTTAGGGTATGCTACAAACAGTAAAGGATACAGATGCTATAATAAGAGGCTTCATAAAATGGTTGAATGTATTGATGTAAAAGTTGATGAAGGAATCCCAACAAGAGAGATGTACTGAAATAAGTCTTCTATATAAGACAAAGCTGAAGCTGACGATAAATAGGTCCAAGAATTAGAAAATGAAGACTCTAAATCAGATGAAGACTCAGACACTCAGACAGACTCAAATCAGTAGTCAACTTCAAACTCCTCCTCCAGAATCATTCAAAAGAATCACCCTGCAAGTCAGATAATTGGAGAAAAATACAAAGGTGTACAAACCAGGAGAAAGATAATCAAAACCATCGAACAATCTCATATAGCTTTCATATCTGATCAAGGGATCAAATTTTGCTCAATTTTCAAAGTGCTCAGAATGTGACTAAAATAGTGCCATTGCGTCCGTCTTGTCTTCCTGATTCCGGCGGTATATTTACTTTCTCAAACGGAGTCCGTATCGAGAAGATATCGTGATTTGTTCGCCAAGGAAAACAGGCAAAATTTTTGGATGCTGACTGTACATGTCCGTACAGTCCATACGGTGACGTGGTAGGGTCATATGACCATACGGTGGTGATGTGGCAGATTGTTGTTGGTTTTTGGATGGCGAATAGAAAGTTGACATGTGTCCGGTTGGAGGCGAATAATAAGGAGACACGTGGCCCAATCCATGGGTGCCACGTGTCCCCCATTTGTTTGGTTCATATTGCTATATAAAATTTAATGGGAGTCCGCGGGGTTCGACCTTGAGACCTCCCCCCACATATAAACCTTTATATAACCATCCGACCAATGCGCCCATAACTTGTGACTTAATATATAACCCAACGCATTTGTTATAAAGTCGTTGCAATATGTGAATGGGTGGGGGTGGGGCCAGGGCTTAGCCCCGGCCCGTAGTTATATGAAAGGATATGTGACCATGTCGTAAGTCCCAACGAATGGCACGGAATATATACCAAAGTTTGTATTGTATTGTTTTCATATATATATATATATATATATATATATATATATATATATATATATATATATACTGTTGTATAATAGCGCGGGTTGAAACATAACCCGTGGGTTTTAACCAATGGTTTAACACGCGCGAGAGTTCCAACGGTTATGGCGGTTTAACCACTCATTTTCCTAGACCAAGGTTCTATGCGCCATGTGCCCAGGTGAGGCGGTTAGGGGCTAGCGCGACCTTAACTGTCCTACAGTTTGCATCGTTGGCGCGGTTGCACCCGGTGCTGGGTTTTTGTGCTTAAATGAGCGTGTGAGCCAGGTTTGCTCAAGGAGGGTGCGAATTGTAGAACCAGAGACAACAAGCTTGAAGAGGGAGACTTCCAGGAGGCCTAAATTCTTCATTTTTCGACCGATTGAGGGGCCAAAAGAGCCCAGACAGGGGTTTTGGGACGCTGGGAAGCCATTGGAGCAGTCGGTTTGTCAGTTTGAGCATTGTAAGACATGTTTTTGAGCATTTTTGAGCAATTAATAATAATGATCCATTGGACGCTGGACCAGGAGATGTAGCCCAGAAGAGGGGTGGACTCCTTTATCAATTGTTGTGCACATGTTTTTATGTTCAATGTTTATGCTGTTGTCTAAGTGTATTTTGCATAAGTAATCCTTAATTTATGTGTTGCAAATTGATCCTGTTTCTTTAAACACATAACATTTCACTTGCAATATAATTTCAAGTTTTTCAAGTCTTCTTCATTTTTAGATCAAGTTGGTATCAGAGAACTGGTTTTGAAGACATGATTGTTTGAAAGTTTTGTTTCTGATTCTCACAAGGTTGAAACTCACCAGAGGAGAAGGTCAACTTGTGGATCCAAGTTCTTATTCGACGAGGAGGAAGCAGTTTCATTCACCGCAAGTTGCAGAGAGACATTCACCAAGCATGGCTCATGCAGAAGACCATGAACAAGTTTCGAATGAAGAAGAAGACTTCAAGCAGACTATCATACAGTTGAGAGATATGATGAAGGTCATGATGGAATGGAACATGATGTCGCAGGGTGAAGGCTCCAACCCTTCAATGCATAAGGGAGGCGGTGGTGACAAGACTCCAGGCAGAGATGGAGGGAATGGTGCTTCTCCACCACCCTCTCCTCCTCCATCATATTCATCTTCTTCTTCTTCTTCTACAAGTTCGAAACATCTTCCGAATGGGCATGGTAAAACTCATTCGCAAATTCCTTCATTAAAGCTTGATATAAAATTTGAGTTGCCACTTTATAATGGAGAAGTTAACGCTGAAACGTTAGATAATTGGGTACGTCAAATTGAAGTCTATTCTAGAATACAAAAGATTCAATATGATGAAACCAAAATTCAGTTAGCTTCATTAAGATTATATGGTTCAGCACTTATTTGGTGGGAATCTAAGACACAGGAGGAAATGAAAAAGAATGGAATTTTTTTTCTTTCTCGGAATGATTTCATAATAGCAATTAAAAAACAATTTTATCCATTAGCGTATAAACAAAAGGCAACCATGGAATGGAAAAATTTTAGACAAGCAAAAGGACAGAATGTACAAAGTTTTACTCAGGAGTTTAGGAGAAGAGCTTTGGTTTTGGGAGTTGATTTGTCTTCACAGGAAACATTGCTTAAATATATTGGTGCTTTGCATAGTTATTTGAGGCATACTATACTTATGTTTAATCCCACGAATCTAGATGAATTTTGTGTACAGGCTACTCATTTGGAAGCAAGGGGAAGAAACGATACTCATGAGGGTTTCAAGAAGACATACAGCCAGGGAGACAAAGGGAAGAAGAAATTCAAAGGCAATGGCAGGAAGAATGTTGATGTGAAGAAGGAAGGAGAAAAGTTCACATGTAAACACTCTTCAAAGTATGGCCATGATGAAGACCACTGTTGGAAGCTTCATCCTGAAAGAAGACCCAAGAAGTTTGGCAACAACAACAAAGGGAAGTCGAAGACTGTTGCAACTATTTTACAAGATTTGGGTTCGGATTCTGGTGATGAGACGATGATCGCAGCCATGGGTTACCAAGGTAATAATTATGTTGCTAGTCCTAGCTCTTCAAGTAATGCTAATGTCGATGTAACTCAACAAGAGAAAATGAGAATTGAACTTTTTCATATAAGGGTTATTACAAAACATACAAAGATAGATACGTTGTTTGATTCAGGGTCACAAGCAAATCTTATTTCTAAAGAGACTGTTAAGAAACTTGAGTTGGAAACAAGTCCACATCCTAAGCCATACCATCTTGGTTGGATATGTGATAATGCTAAGTTAAAAGTAACTAGGAAGTGTAAACTTAGGTTCGCTATAACTGCCAATTTTGTTGATGAAGTAGAGTTGGATGTGATTCCGTTGGATATATGTGGCATTGTTTTGGGAAGTCCTTATTTTTATGATAGGAAGTCCACTTTCTATCGTCAGGAGAATAAGTATAATTTGTTTAAATATGGGGTTGAGTATGTTGTCAGAGCTCACACTAAGAAGATGAATTTATCAATCATAAATGCAGGGCAAATGAAGAGGTTATTTAATGCAAGTAAAAATTTTGTTCTCTTAATGATAAAACCTAAAAATGATGTTGAGAACGAAGCTTTTCAAGGTTGTGATACTAAGTTAAAATAAAATCTATTTGAAGTTGTTAATCAGTATGATGACATGTTTAAAGAACCTAAGGGGTTGCCTCCGAAAAGAGGAATCCAACATGAAATTCAGTTACAACAAGATTTTCCACTTCCAAATATTGGTATGTATAGATTGTCAGTTATGAAAAATGCTGAGATTAAAAAACAAATTCAGGAGTTGTTAGATAAAGGGGTAATTGTGCCAAGTTCTTCGCCATGTGGATCTCCAATTGTGTTGGTTCCAAAGAAGGATGGAACGTGGAAAATGTGTATTGATTTCAGGGCTTTGAACAAAATAACAGTTAAAAATCGCTATCCTCTTCCACGAATTGATGATTTACTTGATCAATTAAAAGATGCAATATATTTCACTAAGTTAGATTTAAGGAGTGGTTATCATCAGATCAGGATTGCTGAGGGCGACACATGGAAGACAACTTTTAAGACTAAGCAAGGTTTGTTTGAATGGATGGTAATGCCTTTTGGACTTTGCAATGCACCTGCTACTTTCATGCGAGTTATGAATGATATCTTGAGGCCTTTTCTGGATGATTTTGTTATTGTCTACTTAGATGATATTTTGATTTTCAGTAAATCTCGTGAAGAGCATATTGAACATGTGAAAAAAGTTTTGGATGTTTTGAAGAAAGAACAGTTGTTTTTGAAGTTGTCCAAATGTGAATTTGGTAAAACTTCGCTTATCTACTTAGGTCATATTGTTGGTGGAGGTGAATTAAAAATTGATCCTTCAAAAGTTAAAGTTATTTTGGAATGATCCAGACCAAGCAATGTGACAGAGGTAAGAAGTTTTTTGGGAGCAGCCCAATACTGGAGAAAGTTTATTGCTAACTTTTCGTCCATTGCAGCTCCATTACATGTTGTGAAAAGTGTCAAGCAAGGTTTACAATGGGGAGGCAAGCAACAACAGGCTTTTGATACTTTGAAAGAAAAGATCAGTTCAGCGTCGGTTCTTGCACTTCCAAATTTAAGACAACCTTTTGAAATCCAGACAGATGCAAGTAATTATGCGATGGGAGCAGTTTTTCTTCAGTATGGTAAGCCAATTTGTTTTCATTCTGAGACGTTTAATGGTGTCGTGATTAATTATCCTACTTATGATAAGGAATTATATGCATTGGCTCAAAGTGTTAAGAAATGGAAGCATTATTTGTTGGGAAAATAAACCATTATTCACACAGATCATCAACCTTTGCAATATTTACAATCACAGTCAAAGCTACATCAAGCTAGGCACTTTAGATGGATGGGTTTTCTTCAACAATTTCATTTGGTTATCAGGTATAAGAAGAGCATTTTTAACAAAGTCGTTGATATGTTGTCCAGGCCTATTGTTAGTGCTTCGGTTATTCTTAAGAAGAGTCCTATAATGCATGAAAGTTATGTGGAACAGTATGCTTTAGATGTTGACTTTAAGGAAGTGTATGAAACTTTGTGCCACTCTAACCATTTTCAAGAATTGGATTATCATTTGCATAATAATCTCTTGTATCATCTTGGCAAGTTTTGTATTCCACATGGAGAAAGAATCAACATCATAAGAGAAGCACATTCTTCTCTTATTGCTGGTCATTTTGGTGTGGGCAAGACAGTGGCAAATTTGCAAAGATACTGCTACTAGCCCAAGATGAATGAAAGTTTTTCACGATATGTTTGGGGATGTTCATAGTGTGCTACAAGTAAACCAAGTAATCGAAAGTTGGGTTTGTACACTCCACTTCCAGTTCCTTCTCGACCTTGGGAAAGTATTTCCATGGATTTTGTTGGTGGTTTACCTATGTCGAAAAAGGGTCATCATTATCTTTATGTTGTGGTTGATCGTTTTAGTAAGATGTGTATTTTGATGCCATGTACTAAGCATGTAATAGCAGAACAAACGACACAGTTATTCTTTCAAAATGTTTGGGTGCATTTTGGTTTGCCTAAGTCCATCATTTCTGATCAGGATTGTCGATTTGTTGGAGGTTTTTGGTCGAGTTTCTGGGCACTCATGGACACCAAGTTGAAAAAGAGCATAGATTTTCATCCACAGATAGATGGTCAGACAGAGGTGGTGAATCGTATAGTGGTACATATTCTTCGTGCTTATTGCAGTAAGCATCCTAAGCTTTGGGATGAACATTTGCACTCCGTTCAGCATGCGTACAATCGAGATAAGCACTCTTCGACTCAAACATCGCCATTTGAGGCATGTTTTGGCTATTTTCCCCAGTCGCCTTTAGATTTCATCTTTGGGAAAGATATTGTTGTTGATGGGAAATATGATATTGATCGGGCAGAGAAGTTCATTGAACAAATTCAGTCGATACATCAGGTGGTGCAAGAGCAGTTGGAAAAGAGTCAGGCCAAGTACAAAGCGAGACATGACAAGCATCGTGTTGATCATAGTTTCGAAGTTGGTGATGAAGTTTGGCTTTACATCAGTAAGGAGAGGATTAAAGGAGAAGGTAAAAAGTTGAAATCAATTCGATATGGTCCCTTCAAAATTGTCAACAAGATTGGTAATAATGCTTTTCGTTTAGATTTGCCTCCATATATGCAGATGTATGCAGTTGTTAATGTTGAGAATTTGAAGTTGTATGAGCCTCTACTGATTGATGATCAAGGAGAGCATGTTCAAATTCCTTCCATAGATGATTTTTATCCAGAGTATCTAACAGAACTGCAGGAAGACACCATACTTGACAGGAGGATGCGAACTTCGAAGCGAGGAAATGTGGAGTATTTGCGAGTTGTTCTTAAAGGGACAAATCCAAGCAAGCCCAAGTGGATTGAGGTTGGAAGGGTGAGGGAACTATACCCTCATCTTCACATAGACTGAGATAGTCTTTTGGAGGTCCAAAAGCTTCCCAATGGGGAGGTGTGATCAGGGGATCAAATTTTGCTCAATTTTCAAAGTGCTTGGAATGTGATGAAAACAGTGCCATTGCGTCTGTCTCGTCTTCCTGATTCCGTCAGTATATTTACTTTCTCAAATGGAGTCCGTATCGAGAAGATATCGTGATCTGTTCACCAAGGCAAACAGGCAAACTTTTTGGATGCTGACTTTACTTGTCCGTACATTCCGTACAGTGACGTGGCAGGGATGTACGACCGTACAGTGGTGATGTGGAAGATTGTTTTTGGTTGCTGGATGGTGAATAGAAAGTTGACATGTGTCCGGTTGGAGGCAAATAATAAGGAGAGACGTGGCCCAATCCATGGGCGCCACGTGTCCCCCATTTGTTTGGTTCATATTGCTATATAAAATGTAATGGGAGTCCGCAGGGTTCGACCCCGGGACCTCCCCCCACATATAAACCTTTATATAATCGTCCGACCAATGCGCCCATAACTTGTGACTTAATATATAACCCAACGCATTTGTTATAAAGTCGTTGCAATATGTGAATGGGCGGGGGTCGGGCTGGGGCTTAGCCCCGGCCCGTAGTTATATGAAACGATATGTGACCATGTCGTAAGGCCCAACAAATGGTGCGGAATATATACCAAAGTTTGTATTGTATTTTTTTCACACACACACACACACACACACACACATATATATATATGTACCGTTTTATAATAGCGCAAGTTGAAACATAACCCTTGGGTTTTAACCAATGGTTTAACACGTGCGGGAGTTCCAACGGTTATGGCAGTTTAACCACTCATTTGCCTAGCCCAAGGTTCTATGCGCCATGTGCCCAGGTGCCGAGGCGGTTAGGGAATGGCACGCCCTTAACCGTCCTACGGTTTGCACCATTGGCGCGGTTTCACCCGGTGCTGGGTTTTTGTGCTTAAATGAGCGTGTGAGCCAGGTTTTCTCAAGGAGGGTGCGAATTGTAGAACCATAGACAACAAGCTTGAAGAGGGAGACTTCCAGGAGGCCTAACTTCTTCATTTTTCGACCGATTGAGGTGCCAAAAGAGCCCAGACAGAGGTTTTGGGACGCTGGGAAGCCATTGGAGCAGTCAGTTTGTCAATTTGAGCATTGTAAGACATGTTTTGGAGCATTTTTGAGCAATTAATAATAATGATCCATTGGAAGCTGGACTAGGAGATGTAGCCCAGAAGAGGGGTGAACTCCTTTATCAATTGTTTTGCACATGTGTTTATGTTCAATGTTTATGTTGTTGTTTAAGTGTATTTTGCATAAGTAATCCTTAATTTATGTGTTGCAAATTGATCATGTTGATTTAAGCACATAACATTTCACTTGCAATATAATTTCAAGTTTTTCAAGTCTTCTTCATTTTTAGATCAAGTTGGTATCAGAGCACTGGTTTTGAAGACTTGATTGTTTGCAAGTTTTGTTTCTGATGCTCACAAGGTTGAAACTCACAAGAGGAGAAGGTCAACTTGTGGATCCAAGTTCTTATCCGACGAGGAGGAAGCAGTTTCATTCACCGCAAGTTGCAGAGAGACATTCACCAAGCATGGCTCATGCAGAAGACCATGAACAAGTTCCGAATGAAGAAGAAGACTTCAGGCAGACTATCATACAGTTGAGAGATATGATGAAGGTCATGATGGAATGGAACATGATGTCGCAGGGTGAAGGCTCCAACCCTTCAATGCATAAGAGAGGCGGTGGTGACAAGACTCCAGGCAGAGATGAAGGAAATGGTGCTTCTCCACCACCCTCTCCTCCTCCATCATCTTCATCTTCTTCTTCTTCTTCTACAAGTTCGAAAAATCTTCCAAATGGGCATGGTTAAACTCCTTCGCAAATTCCTTCATTAAAGCTTGATATAAAATTTGAGTTGCCACTTTATAATGGAGAAGTTAACGCTGAAAATTTAGATAACTGGGTACGTCAAATTGAAGTCTATTCTAGAATACAAAATATTCAAGATGATGAAACCAAAATTCAGTTAGCTTCATTAAGATTAGATGGTTCAACACTTATTTGGTGGGAATCTAAGACACAGGAGGAAATGAAAAAGAATGGAAATTTTTTTCTTTCTTGGAA
>ML799197.1:111695-125254 GCA_009831015.1 Picea engelmannii | reverse complement strand
GGGAACTATACCCTCATCTTCACATAGACTGAGATAGTCTTTTGGAGGTCCAAAAGCTTCCCAATGGGGAGGTGTGATCAGGGGATCAAATTTTGCTCAATTTTCAAAGTGCTCGGAATGTGATGAAAATAGTGCCATTGCGTTTGTCTCGTCTTCCTGATTCCTGTGGTATATTTACTTTCTCAAACGAAGTCCGTATCAAGAAGATATCACGATCTGTTCACCAAGGAAAATAGGCAAAAATTTTGGATGTTGACTGTACTTGTTCGTACAGTCCGTACGGTGATGTGGCAGGGTCGTACAACCGTACAATGGTGATGTGGCAGATTGTTGTTGGTTGCTGGATGGAAAATAGAAAGTTGACACGTGTCCGGTTGGACGCAAATAATAAGGAGACACATGGCCCAATCCATGGGCGCCACGTGTCCCACATTTGTTTGGTTCACATTGCTATATAAAATGTAATTGGAGTCCGCGGGGTTCGACCCCGGGACCTCCGCCCACATATAAACCTTTATATAACCGTTCGACCAATGCGCCCATAACTTGTGACTTAATATATAACCCAACGCATTTGTTATAAACTCGTTGCAATATGTGAATGGGCGGGGGTCGGGTCGGGGCTTAGCCCCAGCCCGTAGTTATATGAAACGATATGTGACCATGTCGTAAGGCCCAAAGAATGGCGCAAAATATATACCAAAGTTTGTATTGTATTGTTTTCACACATATATATATATATACCGTTGTATATTAGCGTGGGTTGAAACATAACCCGTGGGTTTTAACCAATGGTTTAACACGCGCGGGAGTTCCAATGGTTATGGCGGTTTAACCACTCATTTGCCTAGCCCAAGGTTCTATGCGCCATGTGCTTAGGTGCCTAGGCGGTTAGGGGCTGGCGCGCCCTTAACCGTCCTACAGTTCGCACCGTTGGTGCAGTTCCACCCGGTGCTGGGTTTTTGCGCTTAAATGAGCGTGTGAGCCAGGTTTGCTCAAGGAGGGTGTGAATTGTAGAACTAGAGACAACAAGCTTGAAGAGGGAGACTTCCAGAAGTCCTAAATTCTTCATTTTTCGACCGATTGAGGTGCCGAAAGAGCCCAGACAGGGGTTTTGGGATGCTGGGAAGCCATTGGAACAGTCGGTTTGTCAGTTTGAGCATTATAGAACATGTTTTTGAGCATTTTTGAGAAATTAATAATAACGATCCATTGGAAGCTGGACCAGGAGATGTAGCCCAAAAGAGGGGTGAACTCCTTTATCAATTGTTGTGCACATGTGTTTATGTTCAATGTTTATGTTGCTGTCTAAGTGTATTTTGCATAAGTAATCCTTAATTTATGTGTTGCAAATTGATCCTGTTGCTTTAAACACATAACATTTCACTTGGAATATAATTTCAAGTTTTTCAATTCTTCTTCATTTTTAGATCAATATCCATGATGGAACCCAAGAATTTCAATGAAGCCAACAAAGATGATCACTGGGTTAAAGCAATGAATGATGAACTTTATTAGATTGAGAAAAACAATACGTGGGAGATGGTTCAAAGACCTGAAGGTAAAAACGTCATTGGCTCCAAATGGATCTTTAAGAGTAAGTTGAATGAGAAAGGATAAGTTATCAGGAACAAAGAAAGGTTAGTCTGTAAAGGATATGCTCAGATAGAAGGATTGGATTTTGGTGAAAAATTTGCACCCGTAGCAATATTAGAAGCTATCAGAATGTTTCTTGCCTATGCTTGTCATAAAAGGTTTAAAGTCTACCAAATGGATGTCAAGTGAAGAAGTCTATATGGAACAACCAGAGGGTTTCAAACTGTCTGATAACCCTGACTTAGTATTTAAGCTGAAGAAATCTTTATATCATTTAAAACAAGATCCTCAAGCCTGGTATCACAGACTGGATACGTATCTCAAAGACAAAGGGTTCAAGAGAGGAATAGATGACAACAATATGTATATTAAAATAGAGGATAATAATTTGTTGATCGTACTGGTCTATGTAGATGACATCATCTTTGGATGTAATAAGGATTCATTGGTACAATGGTTTGCTTCTTCCATGGAGTCTGAATTTGAAATGTTTATGATAGGAGAACTGTCATTTTTTCTTGGTCTGCAAATTACTCAAAGGCCTGAAGGGATGTCCATTTCTCAAGAAACATATCTAAGAGAAATGTTGAAAAGGTTTCAAATGGAAGATTCTAAACCTGTGGGTACACCTATGGTAACTGGATGTAAATTAAGTAAGGATGATGATTCACCTGATGTTGATCAAAGCTCATATTGATCAATGATAGGAAGCCTACTATACATCACAACATCTCGCCCAGACATAATGCATGTTGTAGGAATGGTAGGAAGATATCAGGCTGCACCTAAATAGAGTCATTTGCAAGCTGTCAAAAGGATATTCAGGTATTTGAAAGAAACAATGACTTATGGTCTGTGGTATCCCAAAAATCAAAATCTTCAGCTGACTGCTTATTCAGATGCAGATTGAGAAAACTATGTTGATGAGAGAAAAAACACCAGTGGAGGAGCATTCTTCCTAGGTGACTCCTTAGTAGCCTGGCTTAGTAAAAAGAAAGGTTCCATTTCTTTATCAACCACAGAGGTAGAGTACATTGTTGGTGCTACCTATTGCACTTAGGTATTATAGATGATTCATACACTTGCAGACATGGAGGTAAAATACACTACACCGATCCCAATTCATTGGGATAACACTAGTGCCATCAGTGTGTCTAAAAATCATGTCTTCCACTCCAAGACCAAGCATATTCCCATAAAATATCATTTTCTGAGAGAGCATGTCACCAATCAGATTGTTCAGGTCCATTACATTGCCACTCTAGAACAAATTGCATACATATTTACTAAACCCCTAGCCAAGACACCATTTGAATATCTCAGACAGAAGCTCGGTGTCATCCTGTCTCACATCTAAGAGAGTCCATCCTATTAGAGGGAGTCCTATATTGTTTTCATATTTGATACCTCCTAAAACTAATGCAATAGGTCAGGGGGAGTGTGTTTTCTTTGACATTGATGTCAAAGGGGGAGAAAAGGAGTTGTCCAGATCGGATGCTACAGTTGGAGGTCCAAACACATTAGTGTAGTCGTTCAGGGTTGCCATCAATGCCAAAGGGGGAGATTATTGGAAGGTTTACAGTTGGGAGTAAGATTGTCATTCATGGAAAGAACAACGATGGTAAATATCAGCGATGGAAAAGAACAACGATGGCAAGAACAGGGAAATCACAAAGTGACAAAATCACAAGGTGGACGAAATCACGAAGCGGTGAAATCGCGAAGGTGGACAAAATCGCGAAGCAGCGAAATTGCGAAGTGGCGAAATCATGAGAAGATCTGGGCCGTAGGATCTGGGGTATCTACGAAGGCTCAATAGATGTTAGATATGGTCAAGATGCAAGGTGGATAAGTCCAAGATTCATCCAACTCCCCAAAACTGTGAAGGAATCCTGGCCATCCATCGAGGACAGTCGTGGACCATTGATCCATAGGACACGTGGAAAAAGATCATCATGTCACTGATTGGAAAGTCAAAGGAACAGGGTTCCCTAACCTCTTGATTTCGCGATATGAAAAATCACGAACAATATCAGCCGTCAGATCGACGTTTGATCTGGACTGCTGATACAACTCCATCTCGGAGTTTCACCTATCGCAACTTGGAGTGACGAGAACCTCCATCATAGGAATCGTGAAATGCCAAATCATGATAAGATATGGACCGTCAGATCACCAAGGGTTTTGGATCGTTGATCTAATCTCCATCTTGGAGCTTCACCTATCATGACTTGGAGTGACAAGAACCTCCATCTAAGGAATCGCAAGATGCGATATCACGATAAGATCTGGACTATCACATCACCAAGGGTTTTGGACTGTTGATCTAAGCTCCATCTTGGAGCTTCGCCTATCATGAATTGGAGAGACAAGAATCTCCATCTAAGGAACCGCAAGATTCGAATTCGTTGATCTGAGCTCTATCTCGGAGTTTCTCCTATTGTGACTTGGAGTGACGAGAGCCTCCATCTAAGGAACAACGAGATGCGAGATCACGAAAAGATCAGGACCGTCAGATCACCTAGAACATGGACTGTCGATCTGAGCTCCATCTCGGAGTTTCTCCTATCGCAACTTGGAGTGACGAGAACCTCCATCTAAGGGACAACGAGATGCGAGATCGTGAAAATATATGGACCATTGATTCATCGAGATCATGGACCGTCGATCAGGGTTGATGAAGATCATGAGTTCACAGCACCTTTTAGCATAGACAGTTGTCACCGCCTGTGGTCACGTGGAGGAAGGATGATGCAATCGCCCTCGAACAGCAGTCGCTCACACTAGGACCTTCTTCGTCTCACAGGCCCGAAGAGTTAAAGACTCTTCCAACTCCTCTCGGGAGTTCTCACTACCCACAGTAACTCCACCGCGATCTCCCCATTCACTTATCGGGAAATCAGAACTCGCAAGTTCGCGAGTTCGGTGCTCACGAGATCGGGTCTTTCAATTCTCCGAATCCCGATGGTCAAATAGTCAACGCTATTCTTCTATCAAAGATTTCCCTATCGGGATATCTCTACTTGCAATGTCAACCAACCGACTTTCCAAACTCCGAGCTCTAAGGTGTCGATCTCCCGATTCAATGCCACCTGGACTCCACTCGCTCCCAGGCCCCATGCTGTCACGTCACCTCAGGATTTCATGGATCGTGAATCCGCGATGCAAGTTTTCCCTGTTGAAGGAAACCCCGAATGTCGAACCCCGACCTTCCGGGATCGCGTGCCACCTGTCCTCATCGCAATCGACGGCTCCAATTAAATCGGGAAATCGCAACTCATGATTTCAATGAGTCTACGCCTCACTTCGTCAACCCCTGAATGCCGAACCCCGATGGGCTTCGATCCTTCCTATGCCTACGGGTTAACTTCCCCATGATCCAACGATCAGCGGGATTTCGCGAGCCTCGCCTGCGACCCCTGGCCGTCAATTCTCCACCTTGGAGATTTCTTCTGCTCCACAACTCCTTCCAGGTTGGAACTTCTCCTGGGTCTGTTCCCACGGTACTCACAGCGGAAACTATCCCTCCTGAGCTTGATTTCTTTGACTCCTTCAGAGAATTACCACACGATCCTTGTGCTCGACCCAACAACTCTCGAAGTGTCGAGTTCTTCCAGACTCTGTGCACTCCTTGCAACAGTAGTCTGTGCCTTCTTATGCTTAGCCTAATAGCTAAGACTTCAACTCCGGCGTGCACTTCCCTGCACGGCTCAAATAATCCCAATTTAACTTCTGGGTGAACGAGAATGAGGGTTAACTGCCTAGCCTCCTCAACGCACTCTATGCGGAGGAATTCCACTGCACTCTATGCAGGAATCTCCTGGCTCAAACAGAGAAACAATTGAAACTCATTCTCATCTCTCTCACAGATTTCGAATCTACCATGAAATCACATACACAACATATAAAACAAAGGCATAACAAGAAGCAAATATACAACAGCATAATATCAACAGCACACAGAGAATAATCACAGCCATGGAATTGAATCAAAGTTCTCCTATTAATTCAATATTTGTACATGGGTGTTCTCCACAACTTCTCTGCTCTGCTCTGCTTCTTCTCGATAATGAATTCTGAATGAATTAATCTGCTGCTCTAGATGAATACAATAATACAAAGGAGGGTGCCTATATTCTGTTTTCCCTCATGAAAGTAAAACTGTCTAATCTAGACTTAATTATTTTATCTACCTGCATTAAATCTAATAAATGCCTCAGCTACCTAAGGACGAGAGATTATCTACTCAAGGTTCATCTTACAATACAAGTGCACTTCATTAAACCATGCATTAATGTCTTGGCGCAACAATATTACAATGTTTCAAAATTTTGGTGCTGGCGCTATCCAGCTGTTCTTTCTTTGCCCCACGCGCTCGCTCGCTTGACGGGTGAGCGATGCTCCTGCATCATACTCCTCGGCTCGAAATATTTCATGGGCTCCTGTCCATGAGCTCCTGCACAGTTCGCCCATGTTGCTGTATCACTGCCTTAGTCTCCCAGCTGGCATCCTCCACTGGGTGATCCTTCCATTTTACCAGGTATTCAAAATACTATTTTCTCCTGGTCTTCCTACCTATTCTTTTATCCAGTATGCACTCCATCTGAGGCTTCTGTGCAACTGGTAATTGTTTCTGCCACTGGACAACTGGTTCCTCAGTTCCAGTGTCTGCTTCTCCATCCCTGTATGGGTATAAATCCAAAATGTTGAAAATCAGAGATATCCCGATGCCTTCTGGCAACTCAAGCTCATATGCGTTCTCCCCGAATTTTCTCAGGACTCTGCATGTCCCGATTTTCTTCATCTTGATCTTGTTATATGTTCCCCTTGGGAACCTTTCCTTCCTTAGGTGTGCTAGAACCATGTCCCCAACTTCAAACTGAAGTTGTCTCTTCCGCTGATCGGCTCTGCGCTTATACTCTTGATTGGACTTCTGCAGTCACTGCTTCACTTGCGTGTGAAGTTCCTCCATCGCTTCAGCGAATTCTTCAGCACAAGAGCTGCTAGTTTCAGTCTGTCCTGACTCCCTGAGCTCAGAAACTCCCCTCAGATGTGTCCCATTCAAAATTTGAAACAAACTCTTTCCTGTACTCTGATTCACCGAATCATTGTACGCGAATTCTGCCTGTGGCAATATCTGGTCCCAACTGCTGTGGTGCTCTGTCACCAAGCTTCTCAATAGATCCCCTAAGCTCCTGTTGACTACTTCCGTCTGTCCATCTGTCTGGGGGTGATAAGCAAAACTGAACGCCAAGTCAGTTCCTATCTTTTTCCATAGCGTCCTCCAAAAATGACCTATGAATTTCGTATTCCGATCCGAGACTATACTTCTCGGCAATCCATGCAATCTGACAATTTCTTTGAAAAACAAATTCACGATGTGGGTCGCATCACTGGTCTTCTGACACGGTATGAAATGTGCCATCTTCAAAAACTTGTCCACCACTACAAATATGGAATCAACCGCTCTTTGCGTTCTCGGCAGTCCTAGCACAAAATCCATGCTAATTTCCTCCCATGGTCTCTCGGGTATAGGCAACGACTGATAGAACCCTATGTTCTGCTTTCGGCCCTTCGCATGTTGACATATCCTGCATCTGTCAACAAACCTCTTTACATATTCTCACATGCCTGGCCAATAATACGATTCGCTCATCTTAGCGAATGTTTTGTCATGTCCAAAATGACCTGCTAATCCACCGCTATGATTTTCCTTCACCAAATTCTCCCTCATGGAGTAATCTGGAATGCACAGCTAATTTCCCCTGAACAACAATCCTTCCTGAGTCATATATTCCAGCCATGGACTCCGATCCCTGAGAACTGGGTTCTCGGCTGCCTCGTACGCTTCTCTGAAGTCTGCATCTCCGGCATACATATCCTTCAGATTCTCAAAACCCAGCATCTTGACTCTGAACTCCTGCAACAACAAACATTTCCTGCTCAAGGCATCAGCCACCTTGTTAGCAGTCCCCGAAATGTGCTTTATCACAAACGTGAAATTCTGCATGTACTCTACCCACTTCGCATGCTTTTGCTTCAACTTCTCATGTTGACTTACAAATTGCAACACATGATTATCGCTGTACAAAACGAATTCTTTGGGTATTAAGTAATGCCTCCGCTTCTTCAATGCATGTATGATGGCATAGAACTCCTTATCATAGGTGGAGTATTTCAACTTCGTATCATACTTCTTCTCATTGTAATATGCAACAGGTCTTTCATCTTGACTCAAGACCCCTCCAACAACATATCCGTTCGCATCACACTTCACTTGGAAGGTTTTATGAAAATCAGTCAACACCAAAATTGGTTGCTCCGTTATCTTCTGCTTCAACAGATTGAAGCTCCTCTCAGCCTTGGCTGTCCATTGAAAAACTTGATGCCACTTCTTCACTGTGTCCATCATTGCGGCGCTAATTCCACTGAAATTTCGAATGAATTTTCTATAGAAACTAGCCAAACCATGAAATCTCCTTACCTCAAAAACGTTCCTTGACGATGGCCAATCCCTGATTATTTCTACCTTCTCAGGATCCATCTTCAATTCATTCGCCCAGATTACAAAACCCAAATAAATGAGTTCTATCCACATGAACGAGCACTTCTTCAGATTGATCAGTAGCTTCTCCTGTTGTAGCCTCCTCATCACAATGGCTAAATGCCTCATATGTTTAGCCTTGGTCTTGCTGAAAATCAGTATGTCATCCAAGTACATGACCACAAACTTACCGATGAATTTCCGCAGGACTTCATTCATCAGTCTCATAAAAGTGCTCGGTGCGTTTGTCAAACCAAACGGCATGACCAGCCATTCGTACAAACCCTTGTTTGTCTTGAATGTTGTCTTCCATTCATATCCCTCTCTCATTCGGATCTGATGATATCCGCTCTTGAGATCAATCTTAGAAAAATAATTTGCCCCACTCAGGCAATCCATCAAGTCATCCATTCTCAGTAGTGGAAACCTGTACCTGATGGTGATTTTATTAATCACCCTGGAGTCTTTACACATTATCCAGCCTCCATCCTTCTTGGGACNCGGCAAACTTGCCCCGGGTATGAGATCGATGTGATGACTCACACTCCGCATCGGTGGCAACGAACGAGGTAGTTCATCCATGATAATATCAGCGAACTATCCCAGCAGTTCCTGAATCTCCTCTGGCAAGTCGTCCACTCTTGTGCTTGTCAGGACAATTCTCGGTTTCCTGACAACAAAGAATTGTGGATCTTCATTCTTCTCTAGCTCTGTGAGAAGTTCCTTCCCACTCATGAGAAGTATTGTGTTGTTTACTTCCGGCTTCACTTCTTTATCTCTTATCGGGAGAAATCTGTGTGTTCTCCCATCCTTCTCCAGGGTATATGTGTTCATCCTTCCATCATGAACCACATTTCTATCATACTGCCATGGTCTACCCAGCAATATGTGACACACGTCCATGGGAATAACATCACACAGAATCTCATCATGGTAATTCCCAATTTTGAATTTAACTAAGCATTGTTTAGTGACACTTACCCGGTGTCCTTTCTGTAACCACGAGACTTTATATGGACTCAGGTGCTTAGTTGTTTCCAGCTCCATCTTTTCCACCATCTCGGTCGAAACGAGATTATCGGTGCTCCCACTATCCACGATGACCTTGCACTTTCTGTCCTTGGTTGTGCAAGCGGTCCTGAACAGTCTTCTCCTCTGCACTAAACTGTCCACCTCTTTCTCAGGTGTCAAAAGAATCTTATGCATCCCAAGCGACCTTCCACTATCTGCATCCTCGCTGTCAGCATCACGCCTCTGCGCCTCGGTGATGTGAGCTTCACTTTTGTCCATCTTCCTATCTGGACAGTCCATGGCTTTATGGTCGTCTTTTCCACATGTAAAACATGTGATCACTCCTCCTCGACCTCTTCCTCTACCTCGGGTACGAGGGAAAGGATTCACGTCGGCATATCCGCCACCCTGCTTTACATGCTCCCTCCTCGGCTCAGCATTTTGCTGCCTTTGTTCAGTTTGTGGCTGCCAAAGCTGTGAGGTTCCACCTCTCTCAGCCTTACCCTGAGGTCTCTGCCATTCCTCCTTGGGCTTCTAGAATTTTTCTTGGGTAATTGCTTTGCCTCTTGGCTGGCTTCTGCCTCGCCCTCACTGACCCTGCTTACGGCTCAACTTCTCTTCGGCTTTCAGAGCCATCTGGTACGCATCCTCAACTGTGTGGATGGTAACCATGCTCAATTCATCCTGAATGTCATACCTCAGACCATTCAGATACCTCGCCACCTTTAAATCATCACTCTCCCAATGACCAGCTCGAATGTTGAGCCTGTAGAATTACTCGGTGTATTCTTTCACCGTCATCAACTTCTGTCTCAGGTTCTGCATTCACCTGAACAGAGTGATCTGGTAATCTCTCGGGATGAACTTCACTTTCATCTTAGCGATCATCCTGTCCCAGCTTTTAATTTTCTGTTTTCCTTTGCAGCGCCTATTAGCCTGCAACTCGTCCCACCATAAGGCCGCATGTCCTTTCAACTTCGTGACAGCATGCCTTACCTTCTTATCCTCTTCGATGTCTTCGTAATCGAAGTAGGTGTCGAGTGCTCAGATCCAATCCAGCAACTCCTCTGCATTTAGACTTCCCTCATAGACGGGAATGTCCATTTTCATCTTTGAGCTCATCCTGGCGATAGCTCTGATCAACCGTTCGGTCGATGCATCTTCTGTTGAGACCTCTTCTGCATCGTGTCCAGCTTCCTCTTCCACTTCAGAATCACTGAACTCTACTGCACCAGCTCCATGCCTTTGGGTGGTCTCCATCTCTTCGAGTCTTTCCCTGAGATCTCATATCTGGCGCTCCATCTCCGGATTCCCTGCTGGTCTACCCCTTCTTCGCGCGTCCCTGTCTTCATGATCAGGTGACTGCCTCTCTCTTCTGGGCGGCATGGTGTCTTCTCTTCTTCTCTGTTACAGAACCAAAGAATTCTGGCTCTGATACCACTCTGATGCAACCGCCCTCGAACAACAGCCGCTCACACCAGGACCTTCTTCGTCTCACAAGCCTGAAGAGTTAAAGACTCTTCTAACTCCTCTCGGGAGTTCTCACTACCCACAGTAACTCCACCACGATCTCCCCCTTCACTTATCAGGAAATCATAACTCGCAAGTTCGCGAGTTCGGTGCTCACAAGATCGGGTCTTTCAATTCTTCGAATCCCGATGGTCAAATAGTCAACACTATTGTTCTGTCGGGGATTTCCCTATCGGGATATCGCTACTTGCAATGTCAACCAACCGACTTTCCAAACTCTGAGCTCCGAGGTGCCGATCTCCCAATTCAATGCCACCTGGACTCCACTCGCTCCCGGGCCCCACACTGTCACGTCACCTCGGGATTTCACGGATCGTGAATCCGTGATGCAAGTTTTCCCTGTTTAAGGAAACCCCGAAGGCCGAACCCTGACCTTCCGGGATCGCGTGCCAGCTATCCTTGTCCAATCAACGGCTCCGATTAAATTGGGAAATCGCAACTCACAATTTCAACGAGTCTATGCCTCACTTCGTCAACCCCCGAATGCTGAACCCCGATGGGCTTCGATCCTTCCTACGCCTATGGGTTAACTTCCCCATGATCCAACGATCAGCGGGATTTCGCGAGCCTCGCCTGCGACCCCTGGCCATCAATTCTCCACCTTGAATATTTCTTCTGCTCCACAGCTCCTTCCAGGTTGGAACTTCTCCTGTGTCTGTTCCCACGGTACTCACGACAGAAACTATCCCTCCTGAGCTTGATTTCTCTGACTCCTTCAGAAAATTCCCACACGCTCCTCACACTCGACCCAACAAATCTCGAAGTGTCGAGTTCTTCCAGACTCTGTGCACTCCTTGCAACAGTATTATGTGCCTTCTTATGCTCAGCCTAACAACTAAGACTTCAACTCTGTCCTGCACTTCCCTGCACGGCTCAAATAATCCCAATTTAACTTCTGGGTGAACGAGAATGAGGGTTAACTGTCTAGCCTCCTCAACGCACTCTATGCGGAGGAATTCCACTGCACTCTATGCAGGAATCTTCTGGCTCAAACAAAGAAACAATTGAAACTCATTCTCGTCTCTCTCACAGATTTCGAATCTACCATGAAATCACATACATAGCATATAAAAAAAAGGCATAACAAGAAGCAAATATGCAACAGCATAATATCAACAGCACACAGAGAATAATCACAGCCATGGAATCGAATCAAAGTTTTCCTATTAATTCAATATCTGTACATGGGTGTTCTCCACAAATTCTCTGCTTTGCTCTTCTTCTTCTCGATAATGAATTTTGAATGAATTAATCTGTAGCTCTGGATGAATACAATAATACAAAGGAGGGTGCCTATATTCCATTTGCCCTCACGAAAGTAAAACTGTCTAATCTAGACTTAATTATTTTATCTACCTGCATTAAATCTAATAAATGCCTCAACTACCTAAGGACGAGAGCTTATCTGCTCAAGGTTTGTCTTACAATACAAGTGCACTTCATTAAACCATGCATTAATGTCTTGGTGCAACAATATTACAATGTTTCAAAATTTTGGTGTTGGCGCTATCCAACTGTTCTTTCTTTGCCCCACGCGCTGGCTCACTTGACGGGTGAGTGATGCTCCTGCATCAAAGGACCTAGTGCAGATAAGCTCCGCCTCGAAATTTTGGGGATCACATTTGGTACGAATGCCAAAATACCGAAAAGGTGAAATGTCGCTATAACCGGTGGTCACAACTTGTGGTCACGTAGAGGAGGGAGCTAGAGCAGCCAAGCTCCTTTTCGGAGCTCGCGACATGAAGAGTCAAGATGTGTCATTGTAGAATCTCTGAATTGCAAAAGTGCAAAACACATAAATCATGACAATATCTTTCAGAGCTAATCCAATGGTGCAGATGAAACTAAAGGAGATCAAAGGGCTATTGTTGCATGTCACAGTGTAACTTCCAGAAACCACTGATGGTTTCTGCCAGAGGACTCGAAGACACTTCGAGGTGATTGACAGAGGAGATGAATAGTCTCTGGGAATCTTCAAGGGGGATGAAGATGCTCGTGGAGGAAATTGACAACTGGATGAGCATTGAAGCCTATAACTGGAACAAAGAAGGTGAGCTCGATTTTCATAGAGAAGACGAAGAGTCTCAACTGCCAGAGAGGCTGAGGACTCTCAGCATAACATACAGTGATGCTGAACGAGTGGAAAAATGGCCAAAGAAGTTGAAGAGTCATGATGATGATTAGACGGAGCACTTGAGTTGTGGAGGATATCGACGTGGTGTGAGTATGTAGAGCTATTGCACACGTTGCATGCACAAGGTGCACAAAAGCTATAAAAACACAGTACAGAGAAGAGATGCAGTTGTTGTTGTTGTTGGGGTTGTTGTGGATGTTGTTGTTGAAGGTGATTCATGCATGAAGAAGGATCAGAGTGCAATAGCTGAAAAGAACAGAAGAAGAACTGTGTAGAAAATGGACATGGCACACAGAGCATAAAAAGAAGAAGAACAGAATGGGTAGAAGATGCATGCTGGAAGACAGTGATGAAGTCCGAGTAGCAAAATCTTGTAGAACAGTGATGATACTGGTAAGCTGTTATTGAACACTATATCACTGTAATAGGTTTCAGTATTTCATATTTATAATCCAGGGTGGTTGGGAGGTGCTAGGGAGGACTGGTGTCCTCAGAGGTTCAACTGGGTGCTTGAACACAGGGAGTTGGTGCTTCCTTCTAGTTGGTGCTAGAGAAACCAGGGAGTTGGTGCTTCCTTCTAGTGGGTGCTAGAGAAAAACAAAGAGTTGGTGCTCTCAACAAGTTGCAGCTTGAAAAACAGAGGTTGTAGCCTCACAATGAGTTGGTGCTCATATGTATGATAATGTAAAGAATGTAAATAATACTTATCATATAAAGAAGAAGAGTTTTTTACCCTGTATGGGT
>ML799197.1:97031-111515 GCA_009831015.1 Picea engelmannii | reverse complement strand
AATGCACTCCATTGGAGGAAAACAACAACATAGTTCAATTAACCTAGGGAATCAAAGATTGTTCATGTATATGAAATTTAGCTCATTTGTTTGCTGACTTTACTAAACTATACTTTGTATTGCATGTTCCAGTACTATAATGCCTTTGTCCATTGTTGTTTAAAATTATTTGGTTCCTTTAGGTGAAAAAATAATCAATTGTTAGTAAGTTTTTTTAATTTCTAAAGTAGATTCTAGTTTGCTTTGTGTTTTCCTATATATATGGGTTTTTTTATTTAAGAGAAAATGAAGAAAATGTCATTTATTTTGAGGAAATTTTACATTTAAGCATTTTCTTTCCAAGTGAATTTATGTTTTTCAATATAGCACATCAAAGAACACAATTCACAACACCATGTTAAGCAACTTCTTACTTCTTATTGATATTTGTTGGTTTATGACCTCTTCTTAGCATTTATTTCAATAGACAACACATAAAACACAGAACCATGCAATGTTAGTCCAATAAGATACCTACCATAAAACTAACCTTCAAAATAAAAGTAACTTGGAATTGTATTGTTTTGGTATAGAACACCAATGTTAGTCAAACAAGATACGTAGCCTAAAACTAACCTTCACAATAAAAGTAACCTAGACTTTTCTTATTTTAATCTAGGAAAACCAATGTTAGATTAAACTATATGCTTGACTATTGAGTTTTTTACTTATTATTATTATTTAAATATAAATGATTAGAAAAATATAGTTCATTCTTTTTATTTTAAAGTATAAAACTACTCTAATACATTTTCTACAATTTTGTTTTAATAAAAGGTAGTCATTGATCGTGAATTGAATTTTTGTCGAAGTGATTTATGTCTCCCACTTTTTTTTCATAAAATTTCCTATATGTGCATATTTTAATAATCTTAGTACTCAAAGGAAGCATGATATTTTAATCATCTTAATACTCAAAGGAAGCATGGGATTTTAATCATCTTAATACTCAAAGGAAGCATGAGCAAAAGATCAAATCTTCCTATGTAAGGAGCAATCTCAAAAACTAAGGAGCAATCTCAAAAACTAAGTCAACAGAGTAATATGGTGAGCTCGGCTCCCACAACAAAGATGTCACTAAAAACCTTTTGAGAAAATGAATTTTATATACACCCTGATTTATATCTTGCCATGAATGGACACTATAAATATGTGCCATGGGTCTGCTATAAAAATAATAACTTTAAGGTATTGTTATGATGCAATAATTCTTCTTTGAGAATCCTATTTTCTCTCTAAATCATTCAAGCACTATAGCAAGGGCCATTCCACTCACCTCTTGAGGGAATTGGCATTGTATTTCTTCACCATTGTCATTTTACATTTGCATGGAGAGAAGATCTCTCTATTAGGGAACTCAAGAACCCTCCCAAAGAGGAATAGGGGATTCATAAGTCCCTTCCTTTCTCTATGGTGTTTATCCTATCGATATATTGATCCATTGGTAGCTATATATTAGTCATTTTTTTCTTTTGATGGTTCTAGTTCTTGCAAGTTTCTCTAACATTTATTTCTTAGTTTTCTTTATTTTATTTCTTTATTTCATGTGTATTTGGTTATCTAATCAACTCACAAACTTATGTCTTTCTTAAATGACTTAACTAAGCATGAAAGTGTTGTGTTGTTTCTCACCCATGTGGAAAAACCAACATAACACCGAGGCCAATCTCAAGGTCTGTACAACTCAATCCTATTAAATGAAACTCTATCTACAACTTGTGCAAAGACCATAAATTGTCTTTACTCAATCCTTACATCATTAAATACATTTAAATGCATTGAATTTTTTAAAATTCAAAGGAAAAATGAGAGGGATGGCACCTCTCATCTTATTGAATGCGCGTTGATGTGTTGGAATGATGGAGCATTGCTGAGATGGAATGATGCTCCTGCATCATACTCCATTACTAGGAAAATCATGAGATCCTCTACTCAACTGTTGAAATTCTCCTGGATCCCAAACCTCTCTTTGGAGTTGTCCATCTGCTCCTCTGCCTTGTTGTTGTGTTTTTTGTTCTGCTGCTATTGTAGGATTTCCTCTGTTCATCCTTCTCTTGCTTCTGAATTCTTGATGTGTTGACTCCAACATCAACTTTATTATCTCCTCTATCACCTTGTCCTATTGGTTCATGTGTTGTCTCATCCTTGGCAGTATTCTCTACTGCACCTCCTTCTCATCACACATATCAATGGGCATATCAATCTGATATCCCATGCTTCCTTCATATTCTATGACACTAGATTGTGACTCCACTATAGTCTTAAACTCTACAGCCTCCTCACTAATTTGTTTCTCAATTATCTCATTTGACAGATTAACTTACGTCAGCTCCTCTGCTGGTACAAATTTAGCTTCATCCAATTGCTCCTCCTACTGGAATTTTTCTTCCTCTAGCATGGTTGTCTCCTGGTAGTCTCCTTCTAGTTATGGATTATTTAGGCAATCCTCCAACATCTCTAACTTTTTCTCCAATGGAGTGAGCATCTGACTAGTATGCTCCCCATATTTCTCCAATGGAGTGAGCATCTGACTAGTATGATCCCCATATTTCTCCATTTGGGTAGATGCCAATTTATGCTCAATCTCCTCCTCTATGAAAGTCTACATTGGTTATCCTTTCTTTGTTGTTTCACTTGCAACGCACATGCTAGCCTCTGCTTGGCTTCCTGGAAGAAATATTCCAATTCCCCCAATGACTAGAATGTACTTTTGATCCTCCTCTTTCAAGGTTGAATTATTTAACTTCTCATCATATTCATTCATCTGGTCTACAACCCCACATGAATTCTCATGCTCATGAGGCTTCTCTCCGGCCTCTTCTTCTTTTCCTGCCAACACTCCTTGCTTACCTAAACTCATCTTTGAGCTCCTGAGACTTTTAGACAGTCTCATCTCATTTACCTTGCCCACCTAGAAATATAATATTTCTCATTTTCTCTTTTGGCATTTTATGAGATCTCCAACAAATCTCTCTTCATTTCACACTTCGAAAATTGAATTTTCACTTCTGCCCTCTTGGCAGCTCATGAGATCTCTAACCGATCTCCTCCTTCTCATCACTGAGGTTCTCAACATTCCTTATCCACCTCCTTAGTACTTGTTTCTTCCTTCTGGCCAAAAATTGTTGGATATGACACCTTTCTCTCCTCCTTAAGGGCCACTCATACCTCCAGCCTCCTAGTGCTACTTGTTGCATCTTCAACATCAACTTCTCCATTTATTCTCTTGTCTCCTCGATCTCTTTATGCATCTGTGATTTGGGTAACAATTGATGGTATTCTCATCAACCTCACCTCTAGCATTCATTAGTCATATCTTCCTTTTGCCTCAAAGAACGTGACTGGTTCTTCTAGCTTAGCCCATCTAGTTGTCTACTGTCTACTCTGCAACTGAGAGTACCTCCAACTTTCTCCTGCAACCCACCTAGATGCCATATTTCTGCTGCACACTTTTCAAATAGATATTCAGACATAGAGCTTAAATTATGGCTCTGGTACCACTTGACACAGACCCCCTCTTCCTCCCAAGGTTACTCAACCTCCCAGTCTAGGATCGTTCAAGAACTGGAGTTGGATTGACTCTTAGGGCCCCTTCTAGACCCCCAAACAAATTTACATAGGCCCCTTTTAGTTCTTGATGAAGGTTTCCAAATACCTGTGGGTGCTTCTTCCTTGTCACTTTTTCCTATTAAAAAATTAAATTACAGTTGCTAGCTCCCTTCGATAAGCCCCTTCCTTAATATGATCTCTGGATATGACCCAGGGCTAAACTACAAAGGATATAATCCCTTAGGATTTGAGACTAGTGACACATGATGCTTCTCCACACTCCCAAAATGCTCTGTCACTAAACCCACAAGATTTCTCCTCATGTCCCTCTCAAATCCGACAGTCAGAAGTATGTGTCCTCACCTCCAAGATTTGGTTGACTTCTAATGAATTATCCCTTCTCCCCTTTCTCCTGGAGTGTTAAACCCTTCGAACAAGTGGATCTCTTGGTGCATGTTTGTGGAAGATCAACGAATGACGAAACTTTGGCCTTCGGGAGGTTTGATTATCCACTACACAAAATTTCCCCCGAAGTTCCTCTCCCTTGAGCACGTGAGTCTCCACCACATGTCCTCTCTGGATCTGATGGTCCATATTTATTCGGCCTCTGGGACTTCGACTATCCAAACTCCCTCACACTCCTTAAATCCCCGAAATGCTCTAACATTGAAGTTCTTAAGGGTTATACCATGCGTAACTCCTCCAGATCCGACGACCATTGATATCTTCTCCTAGATCTAATCGTTGGGATCTATTGTTATCCTCTGATCACCTTCTCCTGATATGATAACTGCCATCCTTAATGCCTAGATCCAATGGCTTAGATGTAATCTCCTCATGTGAACTTATCCTCTTTCCTAGATGTAGATCCAACGGTCCAGATTTCTCTTGGAGACCAATCCAACTATGCCTATAGCTCCTTCTGTTGCATTGCACTCCTCCTTTTGATAGGTAATTTGAAAATATTCAAAGGCCATGGCCTTTGATGCTCCTATGAGCTCAACTTTCCGGGCTTTACTTGTGCTTCTAGGAATCACTATCCCTCCTAAGATCAATTCTTCAAGGTATATGGGACATCCATCTGACCTTTTGTGCACTCCTCCCACACTATAAAATGTTGGGACTTAGGAACTTTCTAAGTATCCCTCCTCGACACTTCTAGTTGCTATCTCTCTTGAGATTAGGTTCTAGAGGTATATGAGACCTCTGCCATACCTATGTGCATTCTCTTCGAACTTTGGATGTTTATACTTAGAAAAATTTATAAGTTTTCTCTCGTCAATGCTCATATCTCTATCTCTCCTCAGCTTGTTCCTCTAAGGTTTTAGAACCTTGGGAAAACACCTTGCGGCCTTGGAACACTACAACACTTAATTTTTCTCCCTTGAGTAAAATATTTTGAGAAAAACTCAGCTGGTACACTTCTTGCATGGCTCTATGCATTCTATGCATTATTTCTATCAAATATTCAACATTATCTCTCCTAAGTTTTGGAACTTGAAGTAAGTTCTCCTTTGCGCACACCTGCACTACTTTTCTCCTAAGCTTCGAAACGTGCTCAGAATATTAATAGTATCACCTTAAATTCTTGAGATTTAACTTTGCTCGAACCTCGAAGGGTTGAGGCCTTCTTCCTTGGAAGAAATATTCCAGTTCTCTCCTAGAAACTCAACACTCATCCTCCAAATATTAGGAACTTGGCATAAGTTCACCCCTATGCATATTTTGTGCTATCCCTCTTGAGATTTCGACTTACTCAAGTTCTAATGGTCTCAGCCCTCTACTTCTTTCAAATAATTATAATTCCCTCTTGAAAACTCAATGTTCTTCCTCTTGATATTATGAACTTGGGATAAGTTCACATTGTGTGAACTATGCACTGTATTTAGAATATGATCCTATAAATGATACCTGACCTCTACAAATCTTGCAGAGTCTTTGTGCACAATTTCACTCCTCCTCCTGAGCTTTGTAAAGTCTGAAATACTTTAATCTTGGCACACTCCTTTCACTCACCTCTATGCAGAATTGCACCTATCCTCAAAGTGTTCATAAACTCTGGTTCTCCTCCTTCAACTGGGTACCAAAGTGTTCAACAACTCTGGGGTGTCTTCCTTGACACTCTTCTCTCACATAACTCTAAACAATTTTCTCTCATGCACTCCTTGCACTTTCTCAAAGCACTCCTTGCTAATCTTACAGAATATTCAGTAACTTTGGTTGTGATTTCTATGCACATGCTTTCCTCTAGATTGTTCAATAACTTTGAGGCTCCTCTTGAGTTTGAATTTTTTTGGGTGTGACCAACTAGCACACTCTCTTCTGAACTTGAAATAGAATTTAGAAGCACACTCCTTGCACTGGCTACAGAGGCTTCAATGATCTGTCGTGCAATCCTTGCACTAGCCTAAAGAACCCAAAAAATTCTACAAGCTCACACAAAGACATGGACTTCTATCTTTCTCCTGCAAATGAAACCTATTTGCATACATTTATGACACACATTCGAAAACATAGAAAACCTACACACACCACACCTCACATGAAAAAATACACACACATAAATCCATAAAACATGGAATTATGTTCTTTATATTAAAATTGAAGGTAAATTACACTATGTACAAAGTTCGAACTACAACATAGTTGCGACTTTCTTCTCCTCTCTCCTCACCGAATTATCCTAACATTAATGAATTTCGATACAAGAGATATTTTACAAAAGAGGGGCTCCTCGAGCCCTCCCTCCAACTCACCTAACCTCATTAAATTTTAATAAATGTGCATTTACATTTTCATATCCGAGGCCAAGATCAAGATCTATACAACTCAAGCCTATTAAAGGAAAATCGATCTACAGCCTATACAAAGGCCATAACTCGGCTTTGCTCAAGCCTTACAATATTAAATACACTTAAATGCATTGTTTTTTTTTTTTAATTCAAGGGAAAAATGAGAGGGATGGCATCTCTCCTCTTCTTGAATGCGTGTTGATGTGCTGGAATGTTGGCGCATTGCTAAGGTGGAAATACACTCCTGCATCATTTTCCCTCTATTGATGATTTTCTAAGATTGAATAGAGTGCATGAAAAAGTGAAGACGTAGACAAGAAAACCCTTTTCGATGTTTTGATGATTTGTTGAGATTGCACAGGGCATAGGGAAAAGAGCATACATAGATAAAAAAGAGTGGCTACCCTAAATAAAAAAATAAAAAATAAAAATAAATAAAACTGAAATATTAACTCTACAAAAATTTAAAAGGGTGTATTCGGGCTTTATACCTTCGGATATGACTGAAATAGTCGTATCTTAAGCTAACAAAAACATTTTCGAGTGAAACAAAAATCATTCCTATCTTAAATGAGCTCTCCTAACACAATGTAATAGTTATGTCAGCCCATAAATGTATGAAAATGGAAAAAACCATAGATGATGTGATGTTTCACGCCCCCTCCACAACCCGCAGGTCAGAAGGTCCATGTCAACACAAGATCTTTCCCTTTCCACTGGCCCAAAGAGATTTCAGAATGGCTCTTCTATTTCCCTTTTGGGAAATCTGCACCCATAATCAACTTCAAGAATTTTCCCCTTGTACTTCGGGAGATCGGACTTCGCACTTTCACAAATCCATTGGTCAAGTGCCTTGGTTCCAATCTCCGAAACCTGAAAATAGTCAACGCTGACCCTTCCTCTTTCTCTTTCGGACTTTTCCTTATCGTGATTTCGGCGGTCGCGGTGTCAAGAAATTTGTTCCTGTGATTCAAAAAACCCGATTTCGCTAAATTCCGATGCACTCACAAGGTTGACCTTTCAATGCCCCTTTACTCCATCGGAACTTCGAACTTCGCGATATCGCGAATCCTAATGCAAAGGTTTCGGGACTTCACCCAAAAAAACCCTGAAATGGTTAACTGAATTGACTTCTTGTCAAGAGTGCTCCACCTGTCCACTCGCTGACTCCTTTGTGGCCCACAGAATCCTTTTAGCTTTCGGGACTTCATGTTTCATGATTTCGTGATTCCCGTTGCAAAGTTTACGGGACTTCAACCTACAAAACCCTGATATAGAAATCCTCGTGTAAATACAAATACCCTTGTGGCTTGGATCTACGGTCCTACTCCTCCTGAGATTATAACCTTTCGCAACACTCGTTGTAACTTCGCTGCTCCTCCGCAAGATCAAACAACTCACAGGTCTTCGCGGTTTCTCCTCAGAGGATTCCGACCATCCGTTCTTCTTCTGAGAATCTGTCCTCGTGCGGTCCCTTGTTACTACACTTTCCTTCAACCTTTTAAGGTACTTGGCCTCATTCCTTCCTTCAACTCCTTCGAAGGTTCAAATCCTTCTAAGATTTCCACGGCTCTGCATTTTTAGAAAAACCCTTGCACGCACTCCTTGCGGCAGACTTTCAAATACTTCCAAGTGTTGAAATCTTTCAACTCTGCGCACACCTACAACAATAGTCTCTCAATACTCCACTCAGGTCCACAACCCTGAGACATCACTCAGCCTGCGCACTCCTTGCATGGATCCTATGCCAAGTGCACTTCGGTGGAAATGAGAACAAAAGCTTTCTCTCCTGAGATTTCAAAGACAAACCTCTGAACAACTTTTCGACGCACTCCTTGCGGACAATTAAACTGCACTCCTTGCAGGAACTCTTGCTCAGATAGAGAAACAATTGAAACTCTTTTCTCTTCCCTTTCCTCTCAGATTTCAAACATTCAACAAGAAATCATTCATACATAGCATAAAAGAAAACGTACAGAAAAAAGAGTGAAATAACCATGAGCATAACATTTAGCATACATACACAGAGAACAAACACGATGCCATTAATTTGAATCAAAGCTTTCTCTATTAAGCCAAATTTTTGTACATGGAGTTTGCTACACATATCTCTCTGCTTCTTCTATATGCTCTCTAGAATTATGTTACAATACACAATGAGGGTGTCTATATCCCATTTCCCTCTTGTTCTCTAAAACTGTCAAATCTACACATTCAATTCTACCTACTTGCATTAACTACCATAATTGCCTTCTATCTACTAAGAACGAGAGCGAATTTCTCAAGGTCTGATTACATTATACAAGTGCACCTCCACTGGATGTTTCATTAATGGTTCAAGATATTTCAAAATTTGTGTTGGGCACTTTTCCAGCTGTCCATTGTCTCCATGCTGGCTTTCTTGAGATGCTCCTACATCATACTCCTTGGCTTGAAAATTTTCATGGGCTCCTGTCCATGAGCTCGAGTACGATCTATCCATGCCTATGGATCTTCTCTTTGTTCTCCCAGCTGGCATCTTCAACTAGATGGCCTTTCCACTTGACCAAATATTCGAAGTATTGCTTTTGTCTGGTCTTCTTGCTCACTCTTTTGTCAAGTATGTGCTCCATCTGTGGCTTATCTGCAACTGGCATCTGCTTTGTCCACTGGATCACTGGCTTCTCATTTCCTGTTCCTGTTTCCTCAGCTTTATATGGGTACAAATCTAAGATATTGAATATCGAAGAAATTCTGATCCCATTGGGTAATTCAATCTCGTAAGCATTCGCCACAAATCTCTTCAAGACCCTACACGGTCCGATTTTCTTCATCTTCATCTTATTATATGTTCCTTTCGGGAACCTTTCCTTTCTCAAATGTGCCATGTTCAAATCACCAACCTCAAATTGAATTTGTCTCATTTGTTGATCTACTCTGTGCTTATATTCTTGGTTCAAACTCTACAAATGCTCCTTCACCTGGCTGTAAAGTTCCTTCATCACCTTTGCAAATTCTTCTGCACTAGCGCTCCTAGTCGCATTTTGTTCTAAATCCCTCAAATCGGAAATTCCTCTTGGTTGCATTCCATAGACAATCTGAAATGGACTCTTCCCTGTGCTTCTGTTAACCAAGTCGTTATAAGAAAATTCTTCCTATGGTAATATGTTGTCCCACTGGCTGTGGTGTTCTATCACCAGGCTTCTCAACAAGTCTCCCAGACTTCTGTTCACCACTTATGTTTGTCCATCCATTTGAGGATGATAAGATGAACTAAATGAAAAGTTAGTTCCCAAATTCTTCCATAAGGTTCTCCAAAAGTGCCCTATGAATTTGGTGTCTCGATCTGAAACTATGCTTCTTGGTAAGCCATGAAGTCGAATGACTTATTTGAAAAATAGATTCGCAATGTGAGTTGCATCATTGGTCTTCTGACATGGAATGAAGTTTTCCATCCTGGAAAATCTATCCACCACCACAAAGATGGAGTCAAAACCTATTTGTGTTCTTGGCAACCCCAATATGAAATCCATGTTGATTGTATCCCACGGCCTCTCAGGTATGGGTAATGGTTGATAAAACCCCGCATTCTGTCTTCTTCCCTTCAAATGCTAGAAAATTCTGCATCTCTCCATGAATCCCTTGATGTATGCTCACATTCCTAGCCAAAAATATGACTCATTCAACTTTCTGAATGTCTTGTCGTGACCAAAGTGTCCTGCTAATCCTCCACTGTGTTTCTCCTTCAACAAATTCTCCCTCATGGAGCATTTTGGAATACATAGCTGATTACCTTTAAATAATAATCCTTCTTGGATCATGTATTCTGTCCATTGGATTCTATATCCGAGAATTGTATTCTCAGTTGCTTCATACGCCTCCTTAAAATCCTGATCATCTGCGTACATGTTCTTGAGATCATCAAAACCCAACATTTTGACTTTGAACTCCTGCAATAGAAAACACTTCTTGCTCAAAGCATCAACAACTTTGTTAGCAGTACCATAAATATGTTTAATCACGAAAGTGAAATTCTGCATATACTCAATCCATTTGACATGTCTCTGATTCAACTTTTCCTATTGACTCACAAACTTCAGTACATGATTGTTAATGTAAAAGATAAACTCTTTAGGGATCAAGTAATGTCTCCATTTTTTCAATGCCTGTATAATAGCATAAAAATCCTTATCATAAGTGGAGTATTTCACTTTCGCTTCATTCATCTTATCACTGAAGTATGCTATTTACCTGTCTTCTTGACTCAAGACTGCCCCGATTGCAAACCCACTTGCACCGCATTTCACTTGAAATGTATTTTGAAAATCCAGCAACACCAAAACTGGTTGTTTCGTGATCTTCCTCTTCAACAGATTAAAACTCTTCTCAGCCTCTTCTGTCCAGTGAAAATATTTGTGTCTCTTCTTCACTATGTCCATCATCGGTGCACTAATTCCACTGAAATTCCTGATGAATTTTCGGTAGAAACTAGCCAATCAGTGAAAACTTCTCACCTCAAAGGTATTCTTCGGTGACGACCAATTCTTCATTACCTCCACCTTATCTGGATCCATCCTCAATTTATCTGTAGAAATAACAAATCCCAAGTAAATGAGCTCTGTCTTCATGAATGAGGATTTCTTCATATTTATCAATAGCTTCTCCTGCCGTAATTTCTGCATCACTGTAGCCAAATGCTTTAGATGCTCTGCCATTGTTTTACTGTAAACCAGTATGTCATCTAGATATATTATAACAAATTTTCTGATGAACTCCCTTAGGACTTTGTTCATCAACCTCATGAAGGTACTCGGCACATTTGTTAAGCTAAACGACATAACAAGCCATTCATACAACCCTTCATTTGTTTTGAATGTTGTTTTCCATTCATCGTCTTCTCTCATGCGGATTTGATGATAACCACTTTTCAAATCAATATTTGAAAAATACTTTGCTCCACTCAAGCAATCCATCAGATCATCCATCCTTGGCAATGGAAATTTGTACCTGATGGTTATCTTATTAATTGCCCTCGAGTCAGTACAGATCCTCCAGCCTCCATCTTTCTTCAGACTGAGTACTGTTGGAACAACACACAGACTCAAGCTTTCTCTAACCAAACCTTTGTCCAATAAATCATGGACTTGCCTTTTGACCTCTTCATTTTCTTGTGGCATCAATTAGTACGTGGATTTATTTGGAAAACTGGCTCCTGGTATGAGATCAATATAATGACTCACACTTCTGATCGGTGACAACAAACGAGGTAGTTCGTCCACTACTATGTTAGCGAACTCTTCCAGCAGTTCTTGAACCTCTTCTGGTAAATCGTCCACTCTTGTGTTGGTTAAAACAATCTTCAGTTTCCTGACCACAATGAACTATGGCTCTTCCTTCTTCTTAACCTCTATAAGAAGTTCCTTCCCACTCATGAGAAGTACAGTGTTTCTTAATTTCAGTTTCACCTCCTTATCCTTAATTGGAAGCAACATGTGAGTTCTCCCATTCTTTTCTAGGGTGTATGTGTTCATTCTCCCATCATGAATCACATTCCTATCATATTGCCATGGTCTACCCAACAATAGATGACAAACATCAATAGGAATTAAATCACATAATATCTTATCATTATATCCTCCTATCTTAAATTCAACTAAACATTGTTTAGTGACAGTTACTTGGTGTCCTTTTTGTAGCCATGAAACTCTATATGGGCTTGGATGATCAATCGTCTCCAGCTCCATCTTCTCTACCATCTCTGTAGAAACAAGATTATATGCGATACCATTGTCTACAATGACCTTTCATACCCTGTCCTTGGTCTTGCAAGTAGTCTGGAAAAGTCTGTTCCTTTGGACTGAACTCTCCATCTCCTTCTCTGGTGTCAAAAGAAATTTTTGCATCATCAACGATATTTGGCCTTCAACATCTTCTACTTCAACATATCGCCTCTATGCTTCAGCGATGTGAGTTTCTCCACTCTCTTTTTTATTATCTGGACACTCGTAAGACTTGTGCCCATTCTTTCCACATGTGAAGCATGTTATCACTCCACCTCTTCCTCTTCCTCTACCTCTGGTACAAGGAAAAGTATTATTGTCAGCATAATCTCCTCTCTGTTCAGCATATTTCCCTCATTGTGAGGTTCCACCTCTCTCAGTTCGAGTCTGAGGTTTCTTCCAGTCCTCCTTGGGCTTCTGATATTTATCCTGGGCAACTGATTTTCCTCTGGGCTGACTTCTGCCTCGACCTCTTTGACCCTGCTTTCGGCTCAGCTTCTCTTAAGCTTTTAGAGCCATTTTATAAGCATCTTCCACCGTTCGGATGGTTACCATGCTCATCTCATCCTGGATGTCGTATCTCAGGCCGTTCATGTATCTGGCAACTTTCTCATCACTGCTTTCCCGATGACCTACCCTGATGTTCAGCCTGTAGAATTCTTCAGTGTATTCCTTCACTATCATCAGCTTCTGTCTCAGGTTCTACATCCTCCTGAACAGAGTAATCTGGTAATCTTTGGGGATGAATTTTGCCTTCATCTTCTCGATCATTCTATCCTAGCTTTTGATCTTTTGCTTGCCTTTGCAATGTCTGTCAGCTTGTAGTTCATCCCACCATAATGTTTCATGTCCCTTTAATCTTGTGACAACATGCTTGACTTTTTTGTCTTCCTCGACATCTTCATAGTCAAAGTATGTGTCTAAAGCTCTAATCCAGTCTAGAAGCTCCTCTGCATCCAAATTTCCCTCATAAATTTTCTCTCTTGCACCCATTCTTGCAATAGCTCTAATCAAACATTCGTTTGCTTCATCTTCAACTGCAACTTCTTCTTCATGCTCATCCTCAATTTCACTTTCGAAATCACTAAGATCCCCAACACTGACTGTGCGTCTCTGTGCTGTCTCCATGTCTTCAAGTCTAGCGTGTAAATCATGCATTTATTTTTCCATGGCTAGATCAGTCATCTGCCTACCTATTCTTCTCGGCATTTCCCTCTCCTCTGACTGATCAGGTGTTTGTCTGTCCCTTCTCCTTGGTGGCATGGTGAATTTTCTTCTTTTTCCTGGCTACAGAAAGCAAAGAACCTTTATGTGCTTTGATACCAAATGATGTCGCATGCTCCCTCCACAACCCGCAGGTCGGAAGGTCCACGTCAACACAGGATATTTCCCTTTACACTGGCCCGAAAATCTTTCAGAATGGCTCTTTTATTTCCCTTTCGGGAAATCTGCACCCACAATCAACTTCAAGAATTTCCCCCTTGTACTTCGGGAGATCGGACTTCGCACTTTCGCGAATCCGTTGGTCAAGTGCCTTGGTTCCAATCTTCGAAACAAGAAAATATTCAATGCTGACCCTTCTTCTTTCTCTTTCAGAATTTTCCTTATCACGATTTCAGTGGTCACGGTGTCAAGAAACTTGTTCCTACGATTCCCGAAACCCGATTTCCCAAAATTTCGATGCGCTCACAAGGTTGACCTTTCAACGCCATTTACTCCATCGGGACATTGGACTTCGCGATATCGCAAATCCTAATGCAAAGGTTTCGAGACTTCACTCCATGAAACCCCGAAATGGTCAACTGAATTGAATTCTTGTCGAGAGTGCGCCACCTGTCCACTCGCTGATTCCTCTATGGCCCTCACAATCCTTTTAGCTTTTGAGACTTCGCATTTCATGATTTCATGATTCCCGTTGCAAATTTTACAGGACTTCAACCTACGAAACCCCGATATAGAAATCCTCGTGTAAATCCAACGTCCTTTGTGGCTTGGATCTATGGTCCTACTCCTCTTGAGCTTAGAACCTTTCACAACACTCGTTGTAACTTCGCTGCTCCTCTACAAGATCAAACAACTCACAGGTCTTCGCGGTTTCTCCTCAGAGGATTCTGACCATCCGTTCTTCTTCTGAGAATCTGTCCTCGTGCGGTCCCTCATTACTACACTTTCCTTCAACCTTTTAAGTTACTTGGCCTCGTGCCTTCCTTCAACTCCTTCGAAGGTTCAAATCCTTCTAAGCTTTCCACGGCTCTGCTTCTTTTAGAAAAACCCTTGCACGCACTCCTTGCGGCAGACTTTCAAACACTTCCAAGTGTTGAAATCCTTCGACTCTGTGCACACCT
>ML799197.1:79013-89548 GCA_009831015.1 Picea engelmannii | reverse complement strand
TTTTCAACCCTCATATCCTAGCCATGCCGAGGGAGAGGGGTAAGTCGAGGTGCGACCCAATCTGGTATAGTTATGTTGCCCGACAAATATGGGTGCAATAGTTAGAATGAGCCCTATCCATATCCCAGACTCAGCGCATGGAGAGGCTAATAACTCCAGAAATGGCTTATGTTGAGGAGGTGATTTTGGAGGAACCCATCCAGGGTCCTCCAGAATCCATCCTCTTCACAGTTCCATATGACTTGTAGTTCCCCAGCCACAACACAATGAGTATTAGTGCCCAAGATGCCATGGAAGGTGCCATCGGGAATTCCTCTTCTTGGAATCAAATGTTTCATCTCACGATACCAGCAACAAAAGAAGGGAATAAGCAGAGACGGTCAAGGTGGAGTACATTGGCACCAGTTTGGAGGAAAAGGTCACTGCGTGGGGGGACCACCCAGTCTTGGAACCTCCACCATTCTTTGCAATCCCTGAATTTTTCCCTGCTTCACCTCCTATATTAATCCTAGAGAATCTAGAGCTCATCTTTGAGCTTAGGAGACAAATGGAAGATCGGCTCCACCGGGACACCCTCATGATTCAACAGATTGACATGTTGTATGACACATTCTTGAATGCACCATCTAATTAGTTTTTCCCGACCTATGCAAAGCCTTCTGTGCTCCATCCCAGGGATGACCCTCTCATCAGATCTCCAGACAACGTACCCCCATGTGTCAATTCTTAATCTATGGTTCTTTGCAATGGGTTCCTTGTACAATTCCTACCCATATCTCTGTACTGGGATGATGTAGATTTACAATTTTGTTTTCTTTTTTTAGTTGTTAGTTTGTTTGAGACTCCTAGAATAGTTATGTAAGAACATGAATCCACCACCTACTCTGGTTTCCATTTGGTATGACAGATGGAAGATAGAATTTTGGAATAAAAGTATCATAGTTTTCTAGTTGTTCTTGTTTCCGCTAATTTGGCATAATAGGTGGTAGACTGATGACATGTGGCATTTTTGTACTATAACAACATAGTAATAGAAAACACCTTTTTTACTTATATATATATATATATATTTGTATTCGTGATATTATGATGAGAATGCAATATTAACACAATTCATTACACCCCAATGCTTGTATTAGTGATATTATGGTGAGGATCCAGTATTACCACAATTCATTACACACCATCAAGTACTACCTTAATTCATAACAAGCTGTTTAAACACATGAAAAAAAAAATTGCTTCAAAATTTTTGATATTTCATGAATGGTGTGAAGCCTCCCGCTAGGCAACCCGCTCTCACTAGGACCTTCTCAACCCAGGCCCAAAGAGTTAAAGAACTCTTCCAACTCCTCTCAGGAGTTCTCGCTACCCATAGTAACTCCTCCTGCGATCTCCCCTTGCTCTCGGGAAATCGGGTTTCGCGATGTCGCGAAACGCGCGAGCACGATTCTGGTGCACTTCAAAACCCTGAACCCTGATGGGTCAAAGGTTCAACGTTCCACTTCAGTCGGGGATTTCCCTATTGGGAAATTGGCACCTTTGATGCGGTGATTCACTCGCTCCACAAAACCCCAAACTCCGAACCCGATGCACGTGCACTATTCTCCTGTCACATCACCTCCTTCACTCGTGTGATCGGGAATCACATGATTGTGATTTCGCCGTTCACGATTCCTTTGCAATGGAAAGTCTCGAATGCCGAGTCCCGATCTCACAGGATCTCACACCACCTCTCCTGTGGAAATCAATGGCTCCGAATAATTCAGGAAATCGCCGGTCGCGATTTCGATCAACACAAAACTCTCTACCCCGAGAATTCTGATACGCCGAATATCGATAGGTCTTGGTTCTCCCTTCCTATGCCTAAGGGTTAAATCCCTCGCATCTTCCCCATGATCTAGCGGTCAGTGGGATTTCTGGATCCTCTTCTATGAACCCTAGTCGTCAATCCTCCTCTTTGGATATTCCTTCGGTTCCGAGGCTCCCTTCTGTGCGAACTTTCTCCTGGGTCTATCCCACAACCTCACGACGAAACTATCCCTCCTGAGCTTCTCCTGTAGCTTCGACCTCTACAGAAGCTCGGTTCTTCTTCTCTTTATCCCGCAGATGGAGAATACAATGCCTCCTGGCAGTCTTCCAACTCAAGCAACCTATTGCTGAGTACTTCTGAGTATCCAACAACCCAGTAAAAGTTCCCTCAGTGGACCTTCACATAGATGATAGAACTCAATGACTTCCTTCCTCCTGTTCTATCTGCACACTCCCTCAATGCCCTCCTAGTGGAGTATCTCTGCCACAGAACACACACCAGTTACACTTTCTCCTTGCACCTACACACTATGCTCGATGTCCTCCAGACGGAGCTCCTCAGAATCCTCAACAGAATTCTGGTCTTTCTGAACTCACAACAGAGTTCTTTCCTTACACACACTCGATAACCTCTTGGTAGAGCTCCTATAGAACTCCTCAGAGGTTATGTCCACAACAACATCTCAGCTATACTTCCTTGACTCTTGAGGTGTTCAGTAACCCCAAAAGTCTTCCTTCTATATGAGGTGATGACTTCAGTCCTGTGCCTCACCACGTCTCTGTCTGACTCCTCAGAGTTCAAAAGTGCATCCTTTGTGCACCGGTATTCAGAGTCTCAACAATCTGTCATGCCCTCATGGCATGAAACCTCAAATACCTCTCAAATCTGAAATCAAACACACTCCCTGCAATGGCATAATCACAATACACAAATGAAGCATATAACGAACACACACACATACATGCATATAATGACAAAAAAATGCAGGAAAAATTGCTCTGTATTAATAATGGAAAATGCCTGTATATTTTACAAGGTGCTCCTCGAGCTCTCTCTCGGCTCTTCTCTTCTTATCAGACCTTCTCAACATGAGATCTCTATATCTCTTTTACCTGAGGGGCTCTTAGAGCTTCCCTCCAGGATTCATCTACTCTAGTTAATTACAATTAATTACAATGAATAGGTTGTCTAGTCCTGGATCGGATCTAGATCTCAGCCATACAACACATTAAATGCCGATCTTATCTACTACCTACGCAAAGGCATGGATTCCATGGCTCAATAGCCTAAGACATTAATTTACATTTAATTTCAAATTCAAAATGAGGCTACGGCTCTCTTTAGCCTTCAAATGTGTGCGCGCTGACGTGGCTGGATGGCTAGCTGCATGGAGAGATGCTCCTGCATCATACTCCACAGCTGCAAAATCATGAGCTCCTACTCATGAGCTTCCCCTCTAAGTTGTTGGAAATCCACCCGGATCCCAAACAAACATCTGAAGCTTCCCATCTGCTCCATTTGGCTGCTGCTGCTGCTTCCGCTGCACTGTTGTTGCTACTGACTCTTCTTCTTTTCTGCCCAGCTGTTCCCTGTGGGCAGAGTCAGTGGATTTCAACATTAGCTCCCTGATGTCCCCAATCACCTCATCCAACTGTTCCAGTGGCTAGCTTTGTTGCTGCAGTCTCCTCAGCTGCAAAAATTCTTTGCACATGGGAAGATTGTTATGATCTCCCATTCCATCCTCTCTTTCATCTTCATCTCCATCTCCATATGTGGCCTCAAGTTGCCACTTTGCTGCAGACTTCAGCTCTGCAGTTTCTTCTTGACTGACCTTCTGCTCAGTCATCCTCTTCCCTGACAGCTCAAATTTTGCCAGTTCTCTTGCTGGCTCTGAATTGTTTAACCAATCCTCCAGCATCTCCAGCTCCATCTCCCATGGAGTGATAATTCTATCGGCTCGAGTTCTCTCAGCTTCCTGGCTGAAAGTAATGAGCCATTCCTCAGAAGGCTTTCCCTCTGCATCTTCTGCTGCAAGTTCCCCTATTGCAGTTTCCTCAGCTTCAACGCTGAATGCATTGAGACATTTCTTGGAATACTCCCTTTCTTCTTTCATCCCTACTTGGGCAGATTTTAAGGTCTGCTCTAATTTCCTTTTGACAATCACCTCTAACTATGACTATTCTTCTATTGCACCAATTGCAACACAATTTTCTGCCTCCTCCTGGGCAGATGGTAGGAATATGTAAATTTCTCCAATCATCATCTGGCTCCTCTGATCTTTTTCTGCTGTCAGCTGTACATGTTGATCACAATCGAATCCCGAGCTCACCTACTCCATTAGCTCCTCTGGATGAATCCGACTTGTTTCTGAGTTCATGAAACTTTCAGACAGTCTCAAATATTTATCTCTGCCCTCCCGACAGCTCAATACGCTTCCGCTGCCCTCCTGGCAGTCTCTGAGATCCCTCAGTGATCCCTGTCCATTGCCCACCTGGCAACACAAAATTCCCTCACTTTCCTCCTGACAGCCCGTGAGATCCTCAGCTGATCTCCACTCATTTCCTTCTAGGAAAACTGGAATTTCTTCTGCTCTATCTTCATGGTAACTCTTGAGATCATCAGATGATCCCAATTTAGATTCTCCATCATCATCCCAATCATTGAGACTTTTTCCAGTCTCTGGCCAACAGTAACAAATCATCTTTTCTTCTGTGGTCTTGAGGTCTTCAGCAAACCTCAACCATCTTTTCAACAACCTGCGCTGTCTCTTGACCATCAACCCCCTAATTGGCCATTTCACCTTTTGCATCTTCATGGGCCACTCAAGTACCCATCTCTGATTTTTATTCTATCGCATGTTTATTTTGAGCTCCTCCATCTCCCACTTTATATCGACGAGTTCTTTATCCATTTCTGATGTGTTCATCAGCTTCGAGCTCTTCTTTTCAGCAGGCTCCTGGCCTTCAGCAGCCATGCTGCTATGTCTATCTACCTCCCTGGTAGATCGGCTACTATCACTCCACATCTCTGAGTGTTCCAGCTTCATCTTCTCACAGTCCTGTTGACTGTCTACTCGATTGTTGCCTACCTACAAACAATCGCCTTACAGAGTCCTCCAATAACTCTGTCTTCTTCCAGCTTTCTCTTTCCTCCTCTTGCCTGAAATATACAGACAAGAACTACCTCTGATACCACTTGGTGCGAAGCCGCCCGCTAGGCAAACTGCTCTCACTAGGACCTTCTCAAACCAGGCCCGAAGAGTCAAAGAACTCTTCCAACTCCTCTCGGGAGTTCTCGCTACCCACAGTAACTCCTCCTGCGATCTCCCCTTACTCTCGGGAAATCAGGTTTCACGATGTCGCGAAACGCACGAGCACGATTCTGGTGCAATTCAAAACCCCGAACCCCGATGGGTCAAAGGGTCAACGTTCCACTTCAGTCAGGGATTTCCCTATCAAGAAATGGGCACCTTTGATGTGGCAATTCACTCGCTCCACAAAACCCCGAACTCTGAACCCGATGCACGTGCACTATTCTCCTGTCACGTCACCTCCTTCACTCGTGTGATCGGGAATCGCATGATCGCAATTTCTCCATTCACGATTCCTTTGCAATGGAAAGTCTCGAATGCCGAGTCCCGATCTCATGGGATCTCACACCACCTATCCCTTGGAAATCAATGGCTCCGAATAATTCGGGAAATCGCCAGTCGCGATTTTGATCAACACGAAACTCTCTACCTTGAGAATTCCAATACGTCGAATACTGATAGGTCTTGGTTCTCCCTTCCTATGGCTAAGGGTTAAATCCCTCGCATCTTCCTCACAATCTAGCAGTCAGCGGGATTTCATGATCCTCTTCTATGAACCCTGGCCATCAATCCTCCTCTTTGGAGATTCCTTCAGTTCCGAGGCTCCCTTCTGTGCGAACTTTCTCCTGGGTCTGTCCCACGACCTCACGACAAAACTATCCCTCCTAAGCTTCTCCTGTAGCTTCGACCTCTACAGAATCTCGGTTCTTCTTCTCTTTCTCCCACAGATGGAGAATACAATGCCTCCTGGCAGTCTTCCAACTCAAGCAACCTGTTGCTGAGTACTTCTGAGTATCCAGCAACCCAGTAAAAGTTCCCTCAGTGGACCTTCACGCAGATGATAGAACTCAATGAGTTCCTTCCTCTTGTGCTATCTGCACACTCCCTCAACGCCCTCTTGGTGGAGTATCTCTGCCACAGAACACACACCAGTTACACTTTCTCCTTGCACCTACACACTACGCTCGATGTCCTCCAGACGGAGCTCCTTAGAATCCTCAACAGAATTCTGGTCTTTCTGAACTCACAACAGAGTTCTTTCCTTACACACACTCGATACCCTCTTGGTAGAGCTCCTACAAAACTCCTTAGAGGTTCTATCCACAACAGCATCTCAGCTATACTGCCTTGACTCTTGAGGTGTTCAGTAACCCCAAAAGTCTTCCTTCTATATGAGGTGATGACTTCAGTCCTGTGCCTCAGCACGTCTCTGTCTGACTCCTCAGAGTTCAGAAGTGCATCCTCTGTGCACCGGTATTCAGAGTCTCAACACTCTGTCATGCCCTCATGGCATGAAACCTCAAATACCTCTCAAACCTGAAATCAAAAACACTCCTTGCAATGGCATAATCACAATACACAAATGCAGCATATAACGAACACACACACAGACATGCATATAATGACAGAAAAATGCAGGAAAAACTGCTCTGTATTAATAATGGCAAATGCCTATATATTTTACAAGGTGCTCCTCGAGCTCTCTCTCGGCTCTTCTCTTCTTATCAGACCTTCTCAAAATGAGATCTCTATATCTCTTTTACCTGAGGGGCTCTTAGAGCTTCCCTCCAAGATTCATCTACTCTAATTAATTACAATTAATTACAATGAATGGGCTATCTAGGCTCGGATTAGATCTAGATCTCAGCCATACAACACATTAAATGTTGATCTTATCTACTGCCTGCGCAAAGGCATGGATTCCATGGATCAACAGCCTAAGACATTAATTTACATTTAATTTCAAATTCAAAATGAGGCTACGCCTCTCTTCAGCCTTCAAATGTGTGCGTGCTGACGTGGCTGGCTAGCTGGCTGCATGGAGAGATGCTCCTGCATCATACTCCATAGCTGCAAAATCATGAGCTCCTTCTCATGAGATTCCCCTCTAGGTTGTTGGAAATCCACCCGGATCTCAAACAAACATCTGAAGCTTCCCATCTGCTCCATTTGGTTGCTGCTGCTGCTTCCGCTACACTACTATTGGTACTGCCTCTTCTTCTTTTCTGCCCAGCTATTCCTTACGGGCAGAGTCTGCGGATTTCAACATCAGCTCCCTGATGTCCCCAATCACCTCATCCAACTGTTCCAGTGGCTGGCTTTGTTGCTGCAGTCTCCTCAGCTGCAAAAATTCTTGGCACATGGGCACATTGCTATGATCTCCCATGCCATCCTCTCTTTCATCTTCATCTCCATCTCCATCTGTGGCCTCAATTTGCCACTCTGCTGCAGACTTCAGCTCTGCAGTTTCTTCTTGACTGACCTTCTGCTCAGTCATCCTCTTCCCTGACAGCTCAAATTCTGCCAGTTCTCTTGCTGGCTCTAAATTGTTTAACCAATCCTCCAACATCTCCAGCTCCATCTCCCATGGAGTGATAATTCTATCGGCTCCAGTTCTCTCAACTTCTTGACTGAAAGTAATGATCCATTCCTCAGAAGGCTCGCCCTCTCCATCTTCTACTGCAAGTTCCCCTGTTGCAGTTTCCTCAGCTTCAACGCTGAATGCATTGAGACATTTCCCGGAATACTCCCTTTCTTCTTTCATCCCTGCTTGGGATAATTTTAAGGTCTTCTCTAATTTCCTTTTGACAGTCACCTCTAACTGTGACTGTTCTGTTGTTGCACCAATTGCAACACAATTTTCTGCCTCCTCCTGGGTAGATGGCAGGAATATGTTAATTCCTGCAATCATCATCCGACTCCTCTGATCTTTTTCTGCTGTCAGATGTACATGCGGATCACAATCGAATCTCGAGCTCACCTGCTCCATCAGCTCCTCTGGCTGAATCCGACTTGTTTCTAAGTTCATGAAACTTTCAGACAGTCTCAAATATTTATCTCTGCCCTCCTGGCAGCTCAATACGCTTCTGCTGCCCTCCTGGCAGTCTCTGAGATCCCTCAGTGATCCCTGTCCATTGCCCAATTGGCAACACAAAATTCCCTCACTTTCCTCCTGACAGTCCGTGAGATCCTCAGCTGATCTCCACCTATTTCCTTCTAGGCAAACTGAAATTTCTTCTGCTCTATCTTCATGGTAACTCTTTAGATCATCAGATGATCCCAATTCAGATTCTCCATCATCATCCCAATCATCGAGACTTTTTCCAGTCTCTGGCCAATAGTAACAAATCATGTTTTCTTCTGTGGCCTTGAGGTCTTCAGCGAACCTCAACCATCTTTTCAACAGCCTGCGCTGTCTCTTGACCATTAGCCCCCTGATTGGCCATTTCACCTTTTGTGTCTTCATGGGCCACTAAGGTACCCATCTCTGATTTTTATTCTGTCGCATGTTTATTTCGAGCTCCTCCATATCCCACTTTATATCGACGAGTTCTTTATCCATTTATGACACGCTCATCATCTTCGAGCTCTTCTTTGCAGCAGGCTCCTGGCCTTCAACAACCATGTTATTGTGACTATCTACCTCCCTGGCAGATCGACTGCTATCACTCCACATCTCTGAGTGTTCCAGCTTCATCTTCTCACAGTCTTGCTGACTGTCTACTCGATTGCTGCCTACCTGCAAACAATCACCTTACAGAGTCCTCCAATAACTCTATCTTCTTGCATCTTTCTCTTTCCTCCTCTTGCCTGAAATATATAGACAAGAACTAGCTCTGATACCACTTGGTGCGAAGCCGTCCGCTAGGCAACCCGCTCTCACCAGGACCTTCTCAACCCAGGCCCGAAGAGTCAAAGAACTCTTCCAACTCCTCTCGAGATTTCTCACTACCCACAGTAACTCCTCCTGTGATCTCCCCTTGCTCTCGGGAAATCGGGTTTCGCGATGTCGCGAAACGCGCGAGCACAATTCTGGTGCAATTCAAAACCCCGTACCCCGATGGGTCAAAGGGTCAACGTTCCACTTCAGTTGGGGATTTCCCTATCAAGAAATGGGCACCTTTGATGCGACAATTCACTCGCTCCACAAAACCCTGAACTCCGAACCCGATGCACGTGCACTATTATCTTGTCACGTCACCTCCTTCACTCGTGTGATCGGGAATCGCGTGATCACGATTTCTCCCTTCAAGATTCCTTTGCAATGGAAAGTCTCGAATGCCGAGTCCCGATCTCATGGGATCTCACACCACTTGTCCCGTGGAGATCAACGGCTCCGAATAATTCGAGAAATCGCCGGTTGTGATTTCGATCAACACGAAACTCTCTACCCCGAGAATTCCGATACGTCGAATATCGATAGGTCTTGGTTCTCCCTTCCTATGCCTAAGAGTTAAATCCCTCACAGCTTCCCCACGATCTAGCGATCAGTGGGATTTCGTGATCCTCTTTCTACGAACCCTGGCCGTCAATCCTCCTCTTTGGAGATTCCTTCGGTTCCGAGGCTCCCTTCTGTTTGAACTTTCTCCTGGGTCTGTCCCATGACCTCACGACAAAACTATCCCTCCTGAGCTTCTCCTGTAGCTTCGAACTCTACAGAAGCTCGGTTCTTCTTCTCTTTCTCCTGCAGATGGAGAATACAATGCCTCCTAGTAGTCTTCCAACTCAAGCAACCTATTGCTGAGTACTTCTGAGTATCCAGCAACCCAGTAAAAGTTCCCTCAGTGGACCTTCACGTAGATGATAGAACTCAATGAGTTCCTTCCTCCTGTGCTATCTACACACTCCCTCAACGCCCTCCTGGCGGAGTATCTCTGCCACAGAAAACACACCAGTTACACTTTCTCCTTGCACCTACACACTACCCTCGATGTCCTCCAGACGGAGCTCCTCAAAATCCTCAACATAATTCTGGTCTTTCTGAACTCACAACAGAGTTCTTTCCTTACACACACTCGATACCCTCTTGGTAGAGCTCCTACAGAACTCCTCAGAGGTTCTATCCACAACAACGTCTCAACTATACTACCTTGACTCTTGAGGTGTTCAGTAACCCCAAAAGTCTTCCTTCTATATGAGGTGATGACTTCAGTCCTGTGCCTCAACACGTCTCTGTCTGACTCCTTAGAGTTTTGTGGACGGGCGAAATTGACCATCCGTTAACTGGAAGAGCGAGTCCGGTCCGGGGTTGTCTAAATAACCCAAGCCGTTTGGGGTAACTCGTTCTGACGGGTTTAATGGCTCCGTTAGCCAATCTAAGAATCCTAAAAGAAACGAATAAAAGAGAGAAATAACTAACTAATTACTAAACACACTATATATATGTACATATATTGAAATGTAACTATAGTAGTTGTATTTAAGTAGAAGATATACAAGTCTCGTTTATTTACATGATTTATAAGATGCAAGTTTTAATCGAAACTTGTGAAAATCAATGGAAAAATGATTACTTCTAGGAAGCAGATAAAGAAAGCACATAAAAATATTTATTGTTTTTCTTTTATAAATTTAAATAATCTTGCAAAAACAATTAATGAAACATGAACATGTGGATAGTCAAAGCTGAAC
>ML799197.1:44609-59669 GCA_009831015.1 Picea engelmannii | reverse complement strand
CTCGTAAATACATGAGAATGCAACCGGGTAAACTTTTATCTCTTTTTCGGACCTGTATGGACACCACACGAAAAAGGAACCCCCCTGGAGTCTCCTTTAAACCCTTTTCAGACTCTCTAAATATGAAAAGATTGTCGAGTGATGTTGTTTTCTTTCACACTCGTTAAAAGGTCAGAAAGAGCATCCTTCAAGCGATAGTTTAACCCTTTTTTGGTCTCGTTGGACTACTGTACGAAAAAGGAACTGAGAGAGTTCTCTTTTAAGTGTTTTTCCGATCTCTATAATCCTGAAAAACATTCGAGTTTTCTATCTTTGGACTCGTTAAAGCACACATCGACAGACCCATATGGGAACAAACCCTTACTTCTTCCAGTTCGTTAAACAAAGGAAGAGGAACTTACTGAAGGTGAGTTATATCGAGCATGTGTTATCCTCCTCGAGATCATTAAATAAAAAGAGGTACTCATCTATCTGGATGGGGGAAAATTGAAAGGACCAAGCCAAGCAGTCTCTCAAGAAAATCATCCAGAACATCTTAGAGTCTCCCTTGAACACGACACTTTGTCACTTTGCACAGATGATAATCTGCTGAACCTCTGCACTGAGCCAATCCTTCGAGTTTCCTTTCACTCCTTTGGGTCACCCAATGCAAGTCACAGTATCCATTGCATAGTTTTGGTCCATGTCATGTTTTGCTGTTGTGCCTCAGTGTTCAAGGGAAGTATCCGCCTCGAGAGTCAGCCATCCCAAATATCTTGCCTCAAAACCTGTGTCAGTCCATGTCCATTTGATCTGCCAATTACATCTGCGTGTCCGTTTCGTGTCATTGATGGGGGATACATCAAGGCCCTCCCTCGATGAGTCTATTCCTGTCAACTCCAACACATTATCCAGGAATTAGACTTAGAAACTAGCTAGTACTTTGGGACCTGCATGCCTCAATGGTAGGCCTCCTCACATTTGACAGTGGGTTTACATCATTGACCTCTGATCGAATGATTCCACGGATGTTTGACCTCAACTCATCTATTCACATTCGGTGGAATGTACTAAGGTACCTTGGGAATCATTGACATTAATGGTGATCTCCCTCGCACTTGTTAATGGTTTACATCATTGACCGGTAATCAAGTGGTTTCTACCATGTTCGACATCAAGACATCTATTCACATGGTTAGAATTGTACCGCATTGGGATTGGTATGAAGGCCCTGGGTTGAGCCACCACTTTGATACATGCTTTACCCAGGCTGTGAAGGAGTTTCTATTTGGACAAGAACACATACATTGTTACATAGATCCACTTTGTATTGGTCGTGGCTATGTCTTGTCATCTCGTAGATCCACTGTGTACTCTTCGTGGCTACGATCAGTTCATGTAATTAGAGTATAGATCCACGGTGTATTTTCAGTGGCTATACCTTTTTATCAATACAATTATGGATCCGCAGTGTATTTTATGACGGCCATATCCTACTAAGTCTTAATCACGCAAGCATAGGTATGCCTGCCTTGGGTTTTGAAATATGTCATGATATTTGTTGGATGTTTGTGTGCAGCTTTTTTCAGGTTCTCCGAGTCTATACCCTTGCTTGAGAGTCTAAAAAGTATTTCAGTTATCAGTTCCTATCTTCTAACTTCATACTTTGGGGGGCAATCTGTTACACATCAAAATTACTCACTTTGATAGTGTCACAAGTGTCGTCATTACAAAGGTTGCAAGTGTCGCATTTTTGCTCACAAGGTCGCAAGTGTCGTATGTTGCTCACAAGTGTCCCAAGAAATCATGTTGCCATGATGCCTATGTCGTGCCCATAAAAACATGAGAAGGACGCTTGAAACACCTCAAACATCTTATTTGAAAGAGGAGAAATGATTCAACAAGCTTGCAAACCTTTTGCCATATGAAAGCACCTCAAAAACTAAGTTTTGGAGAGGAGCGCTCCCCCTTGCACTATCTCGGAGCACTGACGCTCCCCATACACTATCAAGGAGTGTTATAACACTCCCCTGGCCCTTTTGAGGGAGCGCTATAGATTTTGAGAGCGCTGGCGCCCCCTAAAGCTTACTAGGGAGCGCTACAACGCTCTGATGGCCCTTTTGAGGGAGGGCTACCTATTCTGGGTAGTTGTTAAGCTGCTGAGATGAATGGGGGAATCTTCTTTTCATTATTGGAAGGCAGTTGAGCTCGAATCCCTGATCAAGCCATGATCTTAGGGAAGGTCCTCAACTGAAGGAGGAAAATCCTCAACTCCCCCAAGGATATCTCAAGTGGTTGAGCCTCTCCAAGGCTATATAAGCAGGCTTTCTAATGGTGAAAAGGGGGCAAAATGGAGAATGTCAAACTTATGATCTCATAAGTGAGGACTGTAAAAAGGAGAATTACACCAAACTTATGATCTCATAAGTGGTGTTGGAACATAGCTGATTGGGGGAAGAATTGAATATGTGAAACTTATGATCTTGGAGGAAACTTACAGTCAGCCAAAGGAAAATGATCAGTGAAGCTGTTCTTATCCAAGTTGTGGATCTTTTATGCAAGGGTTAGACGAAGAGGACTTGACGAAGCTGTCGCATTCGCATCTACGATTGTAAGTACTGTTGTCGTTATTCTCATTAATATGACACGCTTGGCTTGTTTCTTTCTAGTTTGTGTCTGATGTCACATGAACTTGTCATTTATTGATGGATCTGTTTTCAAGCTAATGTCAATAGAGTAGGAAGTGGTCGTATATTGTTTTGTCCACAGACCTCAACGAGGAGCAAAGGGTTGGAGCGCAACTCGGAGCGTGCAGGGACAAACGTCGATCAAAAGGTACTTCTGTTACTCTCCCTTCTCATGAATTAGTTTAGATATATTTGAAAGGAAGTCAGTGTCCATGTTAAGCATTTTTCTATCTAGGGTTAAGGTCAAGCTCTAGAGGTCGATCTGCTTGTCCGCAGGCAGATTTTCCTACAACAGAAACTGGCGACTCCGCTGGGGATATAGCCTCGAATCGAAACCTCTTGTTTGGATTTTTCTCCTCATTGACCTTGTTCTATCCATTGATTGTTTCAGACCTGTTTCACCCCTCTTTGATTAGTTTCATGAGCTGATTGACTCCTTACCTTGTCACATTCAGCATATTTGTCAAGCTCAGATTTCAATTTTTGAAATTTTTTGACATTTTTGAGACTTTTAGACCCTGTCGCCCCTGTCCTAGTGTTAACAGAGCGCCAAACCCCTAATAGCCTTACACAGAGCACTATAACACTCTTTGCCCTTGGAAATAAAGCGCCAACCTCCTTTTGGCCCAAAAGCCCTCCACAATTTCATTTTTCAGGGTTTGCCTCTGTGGCTCTTCTACTGAATGATCTTGTGAGTCAATTTTTCTTCCTTTTTAGCTTTGACATCTGTCTTTTTGAAGAATAAACACCTTGTTGATTGAATCTTTTAGCCTTCTTCACCATTTTTCATTAAGTCTTCCTGTTGAGTGAAGCTTGAAACCTATGCATTGTTTTTCTCTTCTCTTCAGTTGAGAAAAACCCTGGTGAAGGCCATCAAAGGTCTACAGGCCTCTGTATCTCGTTTTCAGTTGAGGTAATTTGTTCTTCAAACTTTGATTTTGGGTGTGAAGATTGATTTTTCTTTGATTGTTTCTTTCGTTTTCGTTTTGATTGCTACGAAGGGTGTATTGTTTGTGTGATTTTTTCTTATGCTAGTTTGGTTCTCATTCATACCAAGAAGATAATTAGCAAAGATAAGCATTGTGTTGTAATGATCATCATCCATACACAAACAATAAAAGATATCTTCATGATTGATTGAGCATGTTAGAAGGCATTTAAATTTTTTGCATCATATCAGGATTTGATTGAGAAAAGAATTGTTTGGGGGCATTCCGTAGTTGTGCTTGTTAGTGAAAAACTCTCTCTCTCCCTTAATTAGATGTTCATCGAAAGGAAATGACTGTTTATCATGTTCGATGCATTCTTTGGGTCTAAGTCATAATTTCATTTGTTTCACTTCCATGCACCCCTTTTGCGTAAAGAACAACCACTAAAATCAATGCTATTTAAAATTCATCTAGAACTTTTTCTTTGATAGAATCCTCCACCAACAGTAGAATAGGTGTAGTACTTTGGATTAGGCTGTGAGCATAACTCTCCAAAGTTGTCAAAACAAACATTATCATCCTGAGTTAGGGAGAGTAAATCCGGTTATCGTATAAGTCTGCCTGGGATCCCCCTCTCACACAGGGGTTATGCACGAGGTTGCATTCGGGTAAGCTATGGGGAATAACCCTCCGTGGTTTAATTGATTGTGGTGGTCGGATCGTATTATGGGGGTCACTTTGAGGTAAATCCACAATTACTGCGTGGAAGCTTCTTAGTTGATTTCGGGCTTGATACCCTGCCCATATGTTCGGATCGAACTGTCGACTATTCCTGCCCAGGGGATGACTACGAATTGGTAACCTTAGTGGCCATAATCTTTAGGTTCTTACACAAGGTGACGGTGATGGGAAGTCTCACTGTACCTGGAGCATACATTGGTCAAACTCACTCGGGCTCCTTGGAGGGTAAATCCACAATTACTGCATGGAAGCTTGCACCAAGGCGTAAGTCTGTTAAGCAGGTCACCATTGTAACTGTTCCACCCTATCCCCGCCCCTTCTGGACTTGATCATGCGACGTTGGATTTCATCACCAACTAGTACGGTCATCAAAAGAAGGTCATGTTTTCTTTGTTGTGATTCTTAGATTTTTTAGCGTGTGTTGTTTCTTTTACTTAGTGGAGCTTAGGTCGAGTCATTGTTAATGGCATCAAATCCTAGGAGTATCAATGGAGGAACCCCTTCTTTTGGGGAACCTTATACCTTTCCTTCATTTGAAAACTTTGGTCCTCCATATGTTGCCACACTGAGTCTTCCAGGACTCACTATTGGATTACCAGTTTGGTTGTTCCCCACTCCGGTGATCCCAAATCCTTCTGATGTTTCAGTTTCACCTGATACTTTGGATGTCAATACACCACCGACACATCAACCTCATGTCGAATTTTCTCCTTCTTCGCCCATCAAGTCTCCTTCCATTTCTTCTTCTTCGCCCAGTGAAAGCTCTAAAGCAAGTAGCCAGGTTGATCAGAAGAAGAAGAAATGGAAAGAGAAAAAGAAGAAGAGCCCGAAAAAGACTAAGACCTCAACAACATCAGATGTTGGCTCTAAGAAACTAGTTACAGTTAATAGTACTGGGAGTGTTGATGAGATCAACAAGATTGAAAGAAACAATCCAAAACCCAAATTCCCTTGCAGCCTTTGTAAGGGTGACCACTTTCTGAGGGATTGCTCCGTTCTTACCCAGGTCTTAGAAATGTGGTCCTCCACATCATCGGCCTCTATCAGTCATGTCGATGATACCCCGTCAACTAGTGATGTTAAGGTTGGTAAGAAGAAGAAAACTGTCAAGTTCCCTTGCATGTTATGTAAAGGTAATCATTACTCTCACCTTTGTCCTCGTATGGACGAGGCTTCTTCTCTTTTGGAAAAACTTCAACTTCCAAAAGGTTATCGTAATATTTCCTCCAAGCCATCATTGGTTGATGGACTGGTCAATCCGGTTCCATTCCCGGTCAGTCCGGCTGATCACATGGTCAATCTAGTTTCCTCCTCGATTGAACCACGAACCCAAGTAGCTGATCCAGTTCCATCATTGATCATCCCCGCTCTTCATCAAAAGAGTGACACCAAAGTGGTCGATCTATTTTCATCCTTAGTCGATCCCAATCTCCCGTTAGAGACTCACACCAAAGTGGTTGATTCGTTTCCACCCATTGACCCCATTCTTCCTTTGGAGAATGAAACTCAAGTGGTCGATTCGGTTCTTCCATCGATTGATCCCACTCCTCCTTTAATGAGTGCCAAAGTGACTGATCTAGTCCCTTCCTCGGTCAGTCCCACTCTTCCTCTGAAGAGTGACAAAGTGGTCGATCCAATTTCTCCATCGGTCGATCCCATTCCTCCATTAAGGAATGTCAAAGTGACTGATCCAGTCCCTTCCTTGGTCAGTCCCACTCTTCCTCTGAAGAGTGCCCAAGTGGTCCATCCAAGTCCACTATTGGTCTATCCAGTCCAATCATCGGTCGATCCTACCCTCCATATAGAGAGTAAACCTGATACTGCCCATGTTTTTCTTGTTAATACAGACTCTACCATGCCTGGGGGCATTCCTCCTCCTCTTGTGGAACCCCCTCCAAGTAATGAGGCCATCCTTTTTGATTGGGGTGTGCTAACTGGACCTCGTCTTCCCTCTCATGTTCCTTTCCAGATTACAGTACAGGTTCGTGGTCGGGACATTCCTCAAACGCTGATAGACGAAGGTGCGTCCGTTAGTATTTTGTCTTCTGTTTCTTGGTACGCTTTGGGTTGTCCACAGCTTGCACCGGTTACATAGAATCTGTTAGCTTTTAACAGAGGAACTAGTCAACCTTTAGGGATCCTTCCTCAGTTTCCTATAACTTTGGGAGGGAAAACTATCTTTATTGATGTCATGGTAGTCCGAGACCCCTTGGATTTCTCTTTACTCCTTGGGCGGGATTATGTCTATGCTATGAAAGCTCTTGTATCCACCCTTTTCCGTGTGATATCTTTCCCTCACGATGGAAGAATTGTGACTATTGATCAACTTTCATTCATTGACCCTGACTCGGTTACCTCCCTAAGTGGTTCTTATATGTAGATAGTATCCCCCCCGCCGCATGTCAATTATGTGGTGTTGTCTCCCATGACCTCAACTTTCGACGATTTGGATCCGGTAGTTGACATGGTGATATCTTCGGTAGGGTTATTGGAGCTTGATCTTCTTACCCCTGTCACAACCCTCGACATGTGTTCCTTCTAGAGTGATTATCTTCCATCCGACAAAGATCTCTTGGAAGCCATGACCGATTTTTGTCCCTTGACATGGTATCCTTCCAGAGCGTTATCCTCTTGGAAGCCATGATCAAGAAGTTTCATGAGCATAGTTTCTTCTCTATGGAAAGCTCGTTAAAAAATGAAACAGAGGCCACTAGCTTTCATGCTGGGGGCATCACGAGCATAGTTTCTCTTCTCTGTGGCAAGCTCATTAAAAAATGAAACAACAATCTGGGGATCGAACCCGGAACCTTGAGCATAGTTCTTTTCCTGTGTCAAGCTCGTTAAAAAATGAAACAATCACCTCTCCCTTCAAGTTGAGTCTTTCACCAGATCTCATAGATGTCGAGTCGAGTCTTTCATTAGGTCTCATTTTTGAACCTTCATTTCATCCACCTGTATCCTTTTTCTCCATCTAGCACAGAAATTGGTGACAACCTCAAAGTCGGTTAATGAATTGAAGCTTGGGGGGCATGTCTCTAGCCTTTGATGATCATTTTGGAGTCAAGCCACCAACTTTCAAGCTGGGGGCATACTGATCTTACTCTTTGTTCTTTCTCGTGCTCGTAAATACATGAGAATGCAACCGCGTAAACTTTTATCTCTTTTTCGGACCTGTATGGACACCACACGAAAAAGGAACCCCCCTGGAGTCTCCTTTAAACCCTTTTCAGACTCTCTAAATATGAAAATATTATCGAGTGATCTTGCTTTTTTTCACACTTGTTAAAAGGTCAGAAAGAGCATCCTTCGAGCGATAGTTTAACCCTTTTTCGGTCTCGTTGGACTACTGTACGAAAAAGGAATTGAGAGAGTTCTCTTTTAAGTGTTTTTCCAAACTCTATAATCCCAAAAAACCTTCGAGTTTTCTTTCTTTGGACTTGTTAAATCACACATTGACAGACCCATATGGGAACGAACGCTTACTTCTTCCGGTTCGTTAAACAAAGGAAGAGGAACTTACCGAAGGTGAGTTATATCGAGCATGTGTTATCCTCCTCGAGCTCATTAAATGAAAAAGAGGTACTCATCTATTTGGATGGGGGAAAAATTTAAAGGAGAAAGCTAAGCAGTCTCTTGAGAACATCATCCAACACATCTTAGAGTCACCCTTGAACATGGCACTTTGTCACTTTGCACATATCGTAATCCGCTGAACCTCTGCATCGACCCAATCCTTCGAGTTTCCTTTCACTCCTTTGGGTCACCCGATGCAAGTCACAGTATCCATTGCATAGTTTTGGTCCATGTCATGTTTTGCTATTGTGCCTCAGTGTTCAAGGGAAGTATCCACATCGAGAGTCAGCCATCCCAAATATCTTGCCTCAAAACCTGTGTCAGTCCATGTCCATTTGATCTGCCAATTACATCTCCATGTCCATTTCATGTCGTTGATGGGGGATACATCAAGGCCCTCCCTTGACGAGTCTATTCCTATCGACTCCAACACATTATCCAGGAATTAGACTTAGAAACTAGCTAGTATTTTGGGACCTGCATGCCTCAATGGCAGGCCTCCTCACATTTGACAGTGGGTTTACATCATTGACCTCTGATCGAATGATTCCATGGATGTTCGACCTCAACTCATCTATTCACATTCGGTGGAATGTACTAAGGTACCTTGGGAATCATTGACATTAATGGTGATATCCCTCGCACTTGTTAACGGTGTACATCATTGACTGGTAATCAAGTGGTTTCTGCCATGTTCGACATCAAGACATCTATTCACATGGTTAGAATCGTACCGCATTGGAATTGGTATGAAGGCCCTGGGTTGAGCCACCACTTTGATACATGCTTTACCCAGGCTGCGAAGGAGTTTCTATTTGGACAAGAACACATACATTGTTACATAGATCCACTTTGTATTGGTCGTGGCTATGTCTTGTCATCTCGTAGATCCACTGTGTACTCTTCATGGCTACGATCAGTTCATGTCATTAGAGTATAGATCCATGGTGTATTTTCAGTGGCTATACCTTTTTATCAATACAATTATGGATCCGCAGTGTATTTTATGGCGGACATATCCTACTAAGTCTTAATCACCCAAGCATAGGTATGCCTGCCTTGGGTTTTGAAATATGTCATGATATTTGTTGGATGTTTGTGTGCAGCTTTTGTCAGGTTCTCCGAGTCTATACCCTTTCTTGAGAGTCTACAAAGTATTTCAGTTATCAGTTCCTATCTTCTAACTTCATACTTTGGGGGGAAATCTATTACACATCAAAATTACTCACTTTGATAGTGTCGCAAGTGTCATCATTACAAAGGTTGCAAGTGTCACATTTTTCTCACAAGGTCGCAAGTGTCGTATGTTGCTCACAAGTGTCGCAAGAAAGCATGTTGCCATGATGCCTATGTCGTGATCATAACGACATGAGAAGGACACTTGAAACACCTCAAACATCTAATTTGGAAGAGGAGAAATGAGTCAACAAGCTTGCAAACCTTTTGCCATATGAAAGCACCTCAAAAACTGAGTTTTGGAGAGGAGCGCTCCCCCTTGCACTATCTCGGAGCATCGGTGCTCCCCATACACTGTCAAGGAGCGTTATAACACTCCCCTGGCCCTTTTGAGGGAGTGCTATAGATTTTGAGAGCGCTGGCGCCCCCTAAAGATTACTAGGGAGCGCTACAACGCTCTGATGGCCCTTTTGAGGGAGCGCTACCTATTCTGGGTGGTTGTTAAGCTGTTGAGATGAATGGGGGAAGCTTCTTTTCATTCTTGGAAGGAAGTTGAGCTCGAATCCCTGATCAAGCCATGATCTTAGGGCAGGTCCTCAACTGAAGGATGAAAATCCTCAACTCCCCCAAGGATATCTCAAGTGGTTGAGCCTCTCCAAGGCTATATAAGCAGTCTTTCTAATGGTGAAAAGGGGGCAAAATAGAGAATGTCAAACTTATGATCTCATCAGTGAGGACTGCAAAAAGGAGAATTACACCAAACTTATGATCTCATAAGTGGTGTTGGAACATAGCTGATTGGGGGAAGAATTGAATATGTGAAACTTATGATCTTGGAGGAAACTTACAGTCAGCCAAAGGAAAGTGATCAGTGAAGCTATTGTTATCCAGGTTGTGGATCTTTTAGGCAAGGGTTAGACGAAGAGGACTTGACGAAGTTGTCGCATTCGCATCTACGATTGTAAGTACTGCTGTCGTTATTCTCATTAATATGACACGCTTGGCTTGTTTCTTTCTAGTTTGTGTCTGATGTCACATGAACTTGTCATTTATTGATGGATCTATTTTCAAGCTAATGTCAATAGAGTAGGAAGTGGTCATATCTTGTTTTTTCCACAGAGCTCAACGAGGAGCAAAGGGTTGGAGCGCAACTCGAAGCGTGCAGGGACAAACGTCGATCAAAAGGTACTTTTGTTACTCTCCCTTCTCATGCATTAGTTTAGATAGATTTTAAAGGAAGTCAGTGTCCATGTTAAGCATTTTTGTGTCTAGGGTTAAGGTCAAGCTCTAGAGGTCGATCTACTTGTCCGCAGGCAGATTTTCTTACAACAGAGTTCTCCATCATTATTACATCAACATGACAACCAAAATTATGGATAACAAAGGTAGTCAAACATGATGAGTTTAAATATGTATAAATGGATTTAGGTGCCAAACAAAATGTTGGGAGAAGAGTTGGGGGCTATCGCATTAATTTAGGATATTTTGTAACAAAATTCAACCTATATGTCATGATATTAGGATCTTATGACATCATGATCAGTATGGATTGGTTGGAATCACATGATGTGATACTCAACTGTAAAATGAAACATATGATCTTGACTGATGATGAATGATAGAGAAGAGTGATTGTGGGAAGAAGGTAGAGAATGTCCTTGAGGTTCATTCCTTCCCTACAGCTACAGAAGAGCATGTGCAAAGGATGCAAAATATATTCAATATTAGCATTGAATGACAAGGGAGTGGAAGAGGGATTATAAAACCTTCTGGTAGTACGAGAGTTTGCAGACATGTTCCCAAAAGAGTTACCAGGTTTTTTTCCCGAAATAGTGCTAGAGTTTAGCATCAACTTGGGACCTGGAACCAAACCGATAGAAAGAAGTCCTTATCAGATGTGGACACTTGAGTTACAGGAGTTGAAAATGAAACTGAGGGAGTTTTTGGACCTAGGAATTATACATCCAAGTCTGTCACCTTGGGGTGAGCCTGTTGTTTTCATAAGAAAGAAGGATGGGTCATGGAGACTCTGTATTGACTACCAACAATTGAACAAGGCAATGATCAAGAACCAATATATGTTGCCAAGAATAAATGATTTTTTTGATCAAATGAAAGGTGTGACGATGTTTTCAAAGATCAAATTGAGATCAGGTTATCACCCATTTTGAATTAAAGATGAAGATATTCCTAAGACTGCATTCAAGACGAGGTTCAGACACTACGAGTTTTCCATTTTACCATTTTGACTGACAAACGCCCCAGAGGTATTCATGAGCTTAATGAATGGAGTGTTATGTGAATACTTAGACAAGTTTGTTCAAGTATTCATTAATTACATATTGATATATTCTTAGAAAATGGAATAACATGAAGAACATTTGTGCTTACAGGAAAACAAATTATATAGGAAACTGTCGAAATGCTCTTTCTACCAATTGAGGACTCATTACTTAGGGAATGTTATATCCGAAAAAGGCATTGTTGTGGATACAACAAAGGTAGAGGTTATTATGGAATGGCCTGCGTTGAAAAACGTACTAGAAGTAGGCATCTTTATGGATTTAGTGGGAAATTACCAATGGTTCATTGAAGGTTTTGCGAAGATAGAAAATCCGATCACGAAATTGAAAAAGAAAAACAATATTTTTTAATGGAACGAGAAGTGCGCGAAATAATTTCCAAGGCTCAAGGGGTTGTTGATGACAACAATGATACTAAAGTTCCCCGACAAGGACAAGGAATTCTTGGTATGCACAGATGCATCCAAGGAAGGATTAGGTAGATTCTTTATGCAAGGCAGTCGAGTAATCGCTTACATCTCAAGCAAATAAAGAAATCATGAGGATAACTATGCCACACCTGATTTGGAGTTATTGTTCATTGTGTATTCCTTGAGAGCATGGAGACACTATCTAATTGGACATAAATTTAAACTAAAAACATATCACTATGGATTGAAACACATATTTACGCAAAGCGACTTGAATGTGTGACAAAGGCATTGGTCAGAATTGGTTAGAGAATACAATTTTTAGATTACTTACATAAAAGGAATAATGAACAAAATGGCAGATGCATTGAGTCGAAGACCACAATTATTTTTGGTGATACCTCTTTAGACGAATCTTAGAGAAACAATTCTATCCATGTAGATCGATGATGACTGGTACAAATAAGTTAAAGACAATATCAGACAAGCCACCATGGTGGTGCCAAGGTTGGAAGGTTATACATTGGACAATGACAGACATATGAGGTATAATAACCAGATTTGCGTAACACCTAACAAAAAATTGAGAAGTTTGATATTAAGTGAAGCTCTTAGAGAAGTGTACATGGCTCATCTAGGAGTCACGAAGATGAGGGAAGACCTTAAGCCCTTTTTTCTTCTGGAAAGGAATGAAGGAAGACATATTTAGCTACATGGCAAGATGTCTAGAATTTCAGCAAGTGAAAGATAAATGTAGACATCTAAGAGGATTACTATAGCCACATGCTATTCTGGAATCAAAATGGGAGGTCATTTTGATGGACTTTATCGTTGGATATTACTACTAACGACAAGGAGGCATGACTTGATTTTTGTGGTAGTTGACACTCTGATGTAGAGTGCACATTTTATTCCTATGCATACAATGTATCAAGTAACAGACATAGCTAGAGTATTTATCAAAAAGATTGTAGGGTTAAATGGTGTACCAAGAAGGATCATATCTAATCGAGGATCGATGTTTACAGGACGACTTTGGAATATTTTCCAAGAGGCTTTGGGAACACAACTGAACTTTAGTACAACATATCACTCTAAGATAGGCAGGAAGACCGAAAGAATGAACCAATTTTTGGAATACATGTTGCATATGTATGTGATGGACCAACAAAAGAATTGGGAATGTTGGATTACTGGGGGGGATGAATCGGTAACAAAGAAATTTAATCTTTTTTAACAGTAAAATGAAAATGTTATATCAATGTAGAATTATCATCTAATAGTTGCAAAGTAAATAAACATTGAAAAAATGAGAAATCATACACATACACAGTACACCACTATTTTTATATGGAAACCCAAAGAGGGAGGAAACCAAGGAATGTTTTTTCTTATATGTCTTTAAGAATTACATTTATTGGAAGCACCAAATTCCTTTGTTTTCCAACTGCAAATGGAAGGAAGCTCCAATCCCCCAGTTTCTCAGGATACAACCTGAAGAAAGCTCCAACTCCCCAATTCTCTAGCTACAACCAAAAGAGTCTACAACCCCCTATGTTCTCCGACTACAACTGGAAGGTGGCTACAACCACCTGTCCTTGCCTCGTCCAACCACCTTGAAATATAAGTAGAGTGGTGGAACCACTGTCACACTATCACTATGAGATATACTGTTGTTTCAGAACTAGCCACAAACCTTGTTTTCCAAGGAGTGTAACTCCATAAATAAAATAACCCACAAACTAAAATTTTTATCACAGATACTTGGATATGTTTCCTTAACGGCCTCCCAATTTCAAGGTCTGAATCATGTTTTAAAAAAAATTATTGTGAAAATGGTGAGATGACCTGTAAATAACATACCTTAGAAAACATCATCAAAAGAATTTATCCTCCCTTGAATTTCGGCCTTCTTTACTTCACCTTCCCTATAAAATTCATCTTAGATATGCTTTGGTTACCTCAGTCACTTGTACATATTCAATATTCTCAAGTGTGTTTAAAATGAGAGAGCCTTGCCTCTTGTTTATACTTTCATGTAGCTTCCTCAAGGGGTTACCTTTTAACCATCTTAACCCACTTTCCTTATTTTAGGGTTAAGCCACTTTTAACCACTTGTCCACTTAGTAATTTCTCCATTAAATTTATTATTTACATAATTATTTTTTTATCCACTTTGAATTATAGTACACTCATCACTTCACTTTATTATTTAAATTATCTTCTAACCATCTTAACTCACTTTCCTTATTTTAGGGCTAACCCACTTCTAACCACTTGTCCACTTAGTAATTTCTCCATTAACTTTATTAGTTAAATAACTTCTTTTGTATCCACTTTGACTTATAGTACACTCATCACTTCACTTTATTATTTAAATAAATTCTTCTTTACAACCACTTTGACTACTTTGACCTTTTGGGGCTCCTATATGACTCATGAGGGTTCTCCAACTTCACATGGCCATAACTCTCTATCCGTGAGGAGTTACGTGACATTCCACATACCACTGGAAATTACATGCCATGTACTATCCATATAGAATAGTCTTTCCTAAAAATATGTCAAAACTTACACCATTATCCATCAAACAAACTTGGGTCCATTACCCAAACCTTTGTGCTACCGGAATTTGCTATCAGAATTTCTTCAAGGGTTGACATCAATGACAACCAACCCAATTAATAAAATATATCCCCATTTGACATTGATCCAAACACTCTAATTCAATACTAAATTCGTATCACTCATGCTCCCCCTGTGACCATTGCTCCTGTGTAACCATGCCAATGTTCTCTTTCTCCAAGAATTTACCTTTGCATACAATAAATCTCTCCCCCTTTGTCATTGATGGCAAAGGTATATTTCCATCCGAGGTTGCTCCCCCTAACTGACCTTTCCATGGGGATACTCCCCATGAATGAACTCTTCCTGAAACTAATCTCCCAAACTGAACTATCCTTTTTATGGTGCTTCCTCATGTATATCTAAGACATATAAGATAAGAATTCAAAATCATTCATTTTGGAGTAGAAATTACTCTGAGTCTCTAGGGAAGATGCTCAAAGGGTTCTCTTGGAAGTGGCTTTTTAAAGGTGTCTGCCACTTGTTCTTTTGTGTTCAACTATGATGTTCTTCTCTGCAACTTCTTCCCGTAGAAAGTGATACTTGATTGGAATGTTCTTCATCTTGGAGTGCATCACCATATTCTTTGAGATACTAATGGTTCTTATATTATCACAATAGATTGAAATGGTCTCAT
>ML799197.1:11345-32502 GCA_009831015.1 Picea engelmannii | reverse complement strand
TGTACTTCTCATGAGTGGGAAGGAACTTCTGGTGGAAGTAAAGAAGAAGGAAGATCCACAATTCTTTGTGGTCAGGAAACCAAAAGTTGTTTTGACCAGCACAAGAGTGGATGATTTGTCGGAGGAAATTCAGGAACTGCTAGAAGAGTTCATTGACATTATGGTAGACAAACTACCTCATTCGTTGCCACCGATGAGGAGTGTGAGTTATCATATAGATCTCATACCAGGAGCCAGTTTACCAAATAAAGCCGCGTACAGGTTGACGCCGTAGGAGAACGAAGAAGTTAAAAGGCAGGTATAGGAACTATTGGATAAAGGACTGATCAGGGAAAGTTTAAGTCCATGTGTCGTTCCAACGGTGCTGAGCCCAAAGAAAGATGGAGGTTGGAGAATGTGTACAGATTCCAGAGCCATTAACAAGATAACCATCAGGTACAGGTTTCCATTGCTGTGGATGGATGACTTGATTGACTGTTTAAGTGGAGATAAATTTTTTTCAAAGGTTGATTTGAAAAGCGGATACCATCAGATTCGCATGAGGGAAGGCAATGAATGGAAGACAGCCTTCAAGACCAATGAAGGGTTATATGAATGGATGGTCATGCCGTTTGGCTTAATGAATGCACCGAGTACCTTCATGAGGTTAATGAATGAAGTGTTGAAGGAATTCATTGGTAAGTTTGTCCTTGTTTATCTAGATGACATATTGATTTTCAGCAAAACAAAAGAAGAACATCTGAAGCATTTAGCTGCAGTAATGAGGAAGCTACAGCAAGAGAAGCTGTTGATTAATATGAGGAAATCTTCATTTATGAAGACATAACCCATTTACTTAGGGTTTGTCATATCGGCAAATGAATTAAAGATGGATCCAAGTAAAGTGGAGTTAATTAAAAATTGGCCATCACCGAGAAATGTTTTCGAGGTGAGAAGTTTTCATGGACTGGCTAGTTTCTACCAGAAATTCATCAGGAATTTCAGTGGGATTAGTGCAACAATGATGGATACTGTCAAGAAAAGACACAAATCTTTTCATTGGACTGAAGAGGTAGAGAAGAGCTTCAATCTGTTGAAGCGGAAGATCACAGAACACCCAGTTTTGGTGTTGCTGGATTTCACGAAAGTGTTCCAGGTTAAATGTGATGCAAGTGGCTTTACCATAGGAGCGGTCTTGAGTCAGGAGGAAATACCTATTGCATATTTCAGCAAGAAGCTGGATGAGGAAAAATTAAATTACTCCACGTATGATAAAGAATTTTATGCTATCATACAGGCGTTGAAGAAGTGGAGGCATTATTTGATCCCAAAAGAATTCGTTCTACATAGTGATAATCATGCACTACAGTTTGTGACTCAACAGGAGAAGTTGAATCAGAAACATGCTAAATGGGTAGAGTATATGCAGAATTTTACATTTGTAGTTAAACACATTTCAGGTACTGTTAACAAAGTGGTTGATGCTTTGAGCAGGAAGTGTTTGTTGCTGCAGTAGTTCCGAGTCAAAACATTGGGTTTTGAAAATCTTAAGGACATGTATGCAGGTGATGCAGATTTTGCAGAGGCATATGAAGCAACTGAGAATCCAGTTCTCAGAGACAGAAGCTCATGGATGGATTACATGATCCAAAATGGATTGTTGTTCAGAGGAAACCAACTGTGTATTCCAAATTTCTCCATGAGGGAGAATCTGCTAAAAGAGAAGCACATCGGAGGATTGGCAGGGCATTTTTGCCACGATAAGACATTTGCAAAGATGAGCGAAGCATACTTTTGGACAGGGATGTGGTCAGAAGTCAAGAAGTTTGTTGACATATGTAGGATTTGCCTCAAAGGGTAGGAAGCAAAATGCGGGATTCTATCAATCATTACCCATACCCGAGAGGCCGTGGGATGAAATCAGCATGGTTTTCATACTGGGATTACCGAGGATGCAAAGAGGACATGATTTGATCTTTTTGGTGGTTGACAGATTTTCTAAAATGGCACATTTTGTTCCATGCCAGAAGACCAGTGATGCGACTCACATCGCAAATTTGTTTTTCAAGGAGATCGTTAGAATTCATGGTTTACCGAGAAGCATAGTATCGGACAGGGATACAAAATTCATTGGACATTTCTGGAGGACACTCTGGAAGAAGATGGGAACTAACTTGATGTTTATTTCAGCCTATCATCCTCAGATGGATGGGCAAACAGAGGTGGTAAATAGAAGTCTGGGAGATTTATTAAGAAGCCTAGTGACAGAGCACCACAACAACTGGGACAATGTGTTGCCACAGGCAGAGTTTGCATACAACGACTCAGTGAATAGAAGCACAGGAAAGAGTCCATTTGAGATTGTATACGGCAGGCAACCAAGAGGAGTATCTGAACTGAGGGACTCAGAGCAGATAATAAATAAGAGCGCAAATGCTGAAGAATTCGCAGAGGCGATGGAAGAACTTCATAACAAGGTGAAGAAGCGATTGCTAGAATCAAACCAGGAATATAAGCGCAGAGCGGATCAACATCGGAGACAACTTCAGTTCAAAGTTGGTGATCTAGTTCTGGCACACTTGAGGAAGGAAAAGTTCCTGAGAGGAACATACAATAATCTGAAAATGAAGAAAATTGGGCCATGTAGAGTCCTGAAGAAATTAGGAGAAAATGCTTATGAAATTGAGTTTCCAGATGAGATCGGAATATCTCTGACATTCAATGTATTAGACTTATATCCACATAAGGCTGAGGAAGCAGGAGCTAGAAGTGATGAACAGCCAGAGATCCAGTGGCAGAAGCAGATGCCGATTGCAGAAAATCCATAGATGGAGCATATACTTGACAAGAGAGTGAGCAAAAAGACCAGGCGAAAGAAATACTTCGAGTATCTGGTCAAATGGAAGAACCATCTTGTGGAAGATGCCAGCTGGGAGACTGAAGAAAATATTCAAAAGCATGGACATACCATGGAGGATCTCATGGGTAGGATCCCATGAAAGTTTTCAAGCCGAGGAGTATGATGCAGGAGCATCGCCAACTCATCAAGCGAGCCAGGAGCATCGCCAACTCATCAAGTGAGCCAGAACATCAGGCGGAGATCAGCTGGATAATCAAACCCAAATTTTTGAAATGCTTTGGGATTGTAGCGCAAGTCTTTAATGAATCCTTTATGAAGGAGCACATTTTGTATATTGTATTGGACTTTGAGCGATACGCTCGCGTCCTTAGAAGATAGGAGGCATTTAATAGCTTTAATGCTGGTAGATAGGATGTTTTAAGTATAGATTTGATAGTGGAGTCTGAGAGGGAAAATGGATATAGACACCCTCATTGTATCATTTTAACATTATCAAGCATTCAGAAGAAGAGGAGAGCAAGCAGAGAATATTGTATGAAGAACACCCATGTACAGGCATTTGGATTAATAGAAGGAAGCTTTGATTCAGGCCATGGTTTGTGTTGTTTTCTCTGTGTATTGTTGATGTGCTCATGAATGTTTGTTTTCGGGGTATGCATTTTCTTTGAACATGCTGTGCATGTGATTTCATGTTTCAAACTGAATTCTGAAGGGAATATGGAATGAGTTTCAATTGTTTCTCTATCTGAGCTAGGAGATTCCTGCAAGGTGTGCAGTTGAATTCATCCTCAAGGAGTGCATTGATGAAGGCTCGGTAGTTTAACTTTTGTTCTCATTTACCCAGAAGTGGAAGTGAGTGGTTGAATCCATGTCGAGGAGTGCGCAGGCTGAAGAAGAAGAAGTCTCAGTTGTGAATCTGAGCAAAGGAAGTCAAAGACTGCTGCTGCAGGAGTTGCACAGAGTCGAAGAAGTTTGAACACTGAAAGTGTTTACAGGGTTGCCGCAAGGAGTGCGTACAGGTTCCTCTGAAGAATCAGAGTGGAAAAGATTAGGAGGTATAGCACCTTCATGGTATCGTTGAAACAGAGCCCAGGAGGTTTGGGTCGAGAAAGGTTCGAGCAGGATTTGCAAGCGGAGGTGTTGGAGAGCAAATTCTGAGAGAGAACATTTAGCCTTCTCAAGAAATCTTCAAGGAGGAGAAAATAGACGGTCAGGATTCGCAGAGGAAAACAACGAAATCCTGTCAGTCGTTAGATCTCGAGGAGATGCACATGGTTTAAGATTTAGCATGAAGGGAGGGAGCTAGGGGATCATCGGGATTCGTCTCATCGTGGAATTGGAGTTTCCAGAGGCGTAAAACTCTCTCAGGAAGGAATCAAGATTTGCAATTTCTCGAGAGAAATCCCAGCCATTGATCTTGGTAGGGACACGTGTCAAGGAGCCAGGGAGCCATCGGGGTTCAGCCCATCGAGAATATGGGGTTTTTGTATACAACATAATCGTTGCATCAGAAACCGTGATTTCGCGATACCCGATAGAGCGAAGAAGGAAGCGGTGACGTGGAGGAGAGAGATCGCACGTGCATCGGGGTTCGACATTTCGGGATTCTCAGTGATGAGAAAATCATGACAGAAGAAGTCGCGACGGTCCCAGAGTCCTAGACAGGTGTCATAGCATATCGGGGTTCGAAACTCAGAAAGGTCTGTGAACGAGAGCAATTGAAATCACAAAACTCTGAAACACGATTTCCCGATCACCATTGAAGTGTGGGCCACAGGTGTCAAGGCAGAGGACAAGTGGCATCAGAGATCAGAGAATCGGAGATCCTAAGGACATAAGTTCTACGCTCAGTTTCGCGAAGTCCAAAACTCTGATAGGAGGAAGGACCATGGTCTGGTGGACTAGATGGTCACATGTGAAAAGAGTTAGTTGGAGGGGCTAAGGGTCATAGAAGTACCATCGGAGATCGGGAGTCGGGGATTCGTGAGAGTCGTGACTCACGACAATGTGAGAGCCTATTTTCTGATGGGGTAATTCCCAATAAGAAGTAGGAAGCCATCGACGAATAGTCATCAGGGTTCGGGGATTTATAAGACCCAATTCCGTGAGTTCAAGACTCGCAATCACGTGAAGTTCGATTTCTCGATAGCACAAGGGAAGATCACAAAGAGCATTTTGTGGGTGTGAAAAACTCCCAATAAAGGGGGTTACGGAGAGCATTCTAGCTCTTCGGGCCAGTGAAGGAGAAGGTCCTGTGGGAGTGGACATGCCCGGTGGTGCGTTTGCGTCATTAAATCTATTGTGGGTTTGGGATTCTGAAGTATTCTCCTCTATATAATTCGAGGATGGATTTGGTACTATAGATTCGGATTTCTATTCTGGCTATTATAGTTATTTTTGTTTAACAGAATTGAATCTTATTATTGGATATATAAACCCTTTCCCGAACGAATCGGCCATGCATAGTGATTACGCCTAAGGGTTTGATTATTTCCCATAAATAATATGGTCAAAGATTCCCAGATTTATTTTATGTTCCAATTGAGGAATTAACTAGTTTCAGTTTTATGCATCACAAGTTATTTACCTTCTGTTTTTCAGTTATAATTGTTGACTAACCCTTAACAGTCTGCTTACCCGTGAAAAACATAGCTTCATTACTAGTTTGGAATCATGCATCGTGTACCGTTTACCTTCTGTGTCAATTATCATGGTCAAATAATCCCTTAACAGACTGCTCACTAGTGAATTAGATAGCTTCAATGTAGTTCTGGATCTACTTAGCGTGTACTATTTTCCTTCTGTTTTCTGTTATCTCTTATTGTGTAAGTTCCTTATAGATCTATACACCAGAAGGTTCGATGGTCTTCATTATTTGTTTATAATTCGTGCTTCATTACCTTCTGTTTTCTATTATCATTATTAAATAAGTCTCTACAGGACTACTTTGGGTTATGTATCATGCAATCTTTTATTCTCTGTTCTCAATTACATATATTGATTAAAACCTCTATGGGTCTGCTCACACGAACAAGAAACAACATAGTCATTATGAGAGAACCTTTGGTTTAATTGTGGGTAAACATTTTCTTAACAGGGTCATTCCTTACTGTCATATCTATATCAAATTATGGATGTATATATCTATATAGCCTGCCTATAATGGGGTCCAAGGAGTCTTTTCTTTTCTTGGAATAAAATTTTCCTCCTATAAGATTATCTATCCACTTAATGCTACAAGATTCTGGTGTGGACAGTTTACCTAGTGTCATTCCTCCTCTGTCGCAGAATGTCCATTACACTATATATCTATATATATCGATTCAATGACTATACTGGTTTATATGTCTGTCAATTAGTACTTCACTATTGTAGAGTATACTTGCTAGATTTATGAATGGTATGCTTAATCAAAATGGCTCATTGTTTACTAGTAGCATCCATAGGAAAACTAAAACAAGACAATTTGTTATAGGATTTGTAACTATTACAAAATTCATTTTGTTGTTAATACATTCCAGAAATCTTAGTAATTACCCAATATTATATCTAAAAAAAGGTCTATTTCTAGCCAATCATTATGAAGTAAAGAGTTAGATCTTTCCCACAACATTTGACCAGAAACAAAATCGTACATATAAGTAAAACATATTTCAATACATAATCATTTGACTAGAACAAGGTAGAATTACATATATGAACTAGATTTTACGGGAAGACGAAGGGAGCATCCACGTTCCTCCCAACCATAGAACAGGGAAGCCAATCTACTTGCCCGATTCACCCCCTAGCCTAACCATGAATCCATGAGGGAGAATTGAAATATCATCTCCAGCAATGTCCTTCAAATTTTAGAAGTATTCCCCTTGCCTCACACTCATACAGTAGTGTTCATAACAGCAAGAACAAAATTTCTTAGTCTTTTCTCTAGAATACTTGGTAGCATCCTACCTCCTCACATATGCTCTTTTATTAGTTTGCCTAGGACTTTTTCCGCTCTCTTTGGGAATTTTCACAGATTTCCAAATCCTTGATTTTCAGGGGATGCTATTGGCCAAATCACTGATTTGCCACTTGTAACAATCAGCCAAGAGTTAATTCCAATGTGTTCCCCACTCATGGAGTCATGGTCAACTAAATTCAACATGGTTCCTACATTTGTCCTCCTGCAATCAATATAAAATATTCTTTTTTTTCCTTTTTCATACAAGTGTCATAGTCAAATATCTAGTTGGGACAAATCAGATCTCTGCCCAATAGTCAAATCATTTATTACAATTATAAAATTTGAAATTTGGAATTGCCATAAATGGAAAAAAATTTCCAATTTCAGAATTTACTAAAAACGGAAAAAAAATTCCAACACTTTTTAGATTCTAAATTATTTTGTCCAATTTCTTTATTTTGGGGATGTCACATCCTTTCCCCCTTAAATAAAACACTGTCCTCAGTGTTCGTTCATTTCCTAGAATAGGATTGGATGAGATTTCCTCAAATCTCCCTCCAATTCCCAAGTGGCCTCCTCGGGACTAAAGTGCTTCCATTGCACCTTTACCTGAGTGATGGCTCTGTTTCGAAGTGTTATTTCTCTCTGGTCCAAAATGCATAGGGGTTCCACCTAGAAATCGCCTTCAGGTTCCACCTACACCAAGTTCCAATCAATCATATGAGTAGGGTCATGAATATACTTTTTCAGCAATGAAACATGAAATACATTATGAATTCTTAGATTAGTTGGAAGTGCAAGTTGGTATTCTACGGGTCCAACTCGAGCTAGTATCTCAAAGGGCCCACAAAACTTGGGTGCCAACTTGGCACAGTTCCCTAACTTCAACGAGCTTTTTTGGGCCTTGACTTTTAAATAAACATGGTCTCCTATTTGAAATTTCAAGTGTCTTCTTTTTTGATCTGCATAGCTCTTTTGTCTATCCTGTGCTTCTTTCAAGTTCTGTTGTACCCTTTTACCCATGTTCTCCATTTCTTGGAGCATTTCGGGTCCAAACATGAGTCTGTCAGCCGGGTTATCCCAACTAATTGGAGTCGTACATTTTCTATTGTACAATATTTCAAAAGGGCTTAACTTAGCCGAAGTTTGATACCCATTGTTGTATGCAAATTCTACCAATTGCAGATAATCTTCCCACTTGTTTGGTTTTGTCCTTACATACATGCGGAGCATATCCTCCATGATCTGGTTCGTCCTTTTGGTCTATCCATCTATTTGCGAATGACAACTTGTACTGAAATTCAAGTTGGTATTGAGCCCTGTAAACAATTCCTTCCAAAAGGCGGATGTAAATTTTACGTCTCTATCTAAAATCACCATTTTTGGAATACCATGCAGTCTGAAGATTTCTTTCATGAATATTTCAGCAATGTTTATAGCTTTAAAAGTATACTTCATAGGAATAAAATGTGCAGACTTACTGAGTTTATCGATAACAACCATGATAGAGTCATTTTGTTTCTAAGTTTTTGGCAAACCTGTTATGAAGTCGAGTGATATAGTCTCCCATTTCCATTCTGGTACTGGCAATGGTTGTAATAGGCCAGCTGGATGCTGGTGTTCGGCCTTAACCTGTTGACAATCTTGGCACCTTGCCAAGTATTCTGCTGTTTCACCTTTCATGTTAGGACAATAAAATAGTTTTCCTCGGTGTTGCTATCGTTTTCTGGTAACCTGGGTGGCCAGAATACGACTTTTTATGTACTTCATCCAAGATTGTCAATTTTAACCCTACGGAATCTGGTATGTAAAGTCTGTTTTTAAACCATAACAGTCCCTTCTCGTCGATACTTAGATCTGAGTTCCCAGTATTGTTCAGTATTTCTATCTTTATTTTAGTATAGTTTTCATCTTCAACACCTACCATCCTTATTCTTCCTTCCAGATCACTTTCCACTCTGCTAACATTCATCTCAAATAACCCATGAATTCTTCTACTTAAAGTGTTTGCTACCTTATTTTCCTTGCCTTTGATATGCCTGACCTCGAAGTCGAATTCGCTCAAGAAGGATAACCACCTTGCTTGCCTTGCGTTAAGATCTGGTTGGTTAAATAGATATTTTAACCCACTATTGTCCATTAATAATAGGAATCTTCTGCCCATTATGTAGTGTCACCACATCTTTAAGGTGTGTATTACTGCTGCTAATTATAAGTCATGAGTGACATAATTCCGCTCGTGTTCCTTCAATTTCTGGGACTCATAGCAAATAACGTGTCCTTCCTGGGTTAGGACACCACCTAGTCCTTCCTTACTTGCATCAACACATACAGTGAAGTCTTTATCTGGGTTTGATACCTTCAATATGGGTACCATTGTCAATAATTCCTTTAGTTTATTGAAGTTGTCTTGACATTTCTTTGACTAGTTAAACCTGGTTCCTTTCTTTTGTAATGATGTGATAGGGTAGGCTATCTTGGAAAACCCTTCTATAAACTGGCGGTAATAACCGATGATTCCCATGAATGACCATATATCGACTACATCTTTAGGTATCATCCATTCTCTAATGGCTTTTGTCTTTTCTGGATCCACGACAATGCCCTTTGCTGAAATTACGTGTCCAAGATATTGTATCTCTTTCTGGTAGAAGTCACACTTGTCGAAATTAGCATACAGTCTGTGCTTCCTTAACGTTTGCAGTACTATTCTTAAGTGTTCCTTATGTTCCTCCTCCATCTTTGAATAGACTAGGATGTCATCGATGAATACTACCATGAACTTGTCCAAGTACTCACTAAAAATACTTTTCATTAAGCACATAAAAGTAGTTGGGGCGTTAGTGAGTCCGAATGGTATGACTACAAACTCGTAATGTTCGTATCTTGTCCAAAATGTTGTTTTGTTTATGTCCTCATTTTTTTATCCGAACTTGATGATAACGAGATCGTAAATTAAGCTTTGAAAAGATCTTGACTACCCCCACTTGATCGAACAGGTCATTTATCCTTGGTAAGGGGTATTTATTCTTAATAGTCATTTTGTTCAGTTATCTATAATTGATACATAATCTTAGAGTACCATCCTTCTTTTTCACAAAGAGGATTGGTGCTCCCCAAGGTGAGACACTCGGTCTGATGTACTCTTTGTCCAACAATTCTTGTAATTGTATTTTTAATTCTGTCAGTTTGGGTAGACTCATCCGGTAAGGTGCCCTTGAGATAGGGGTAGCACTGGGTAACACGTCTATGGAAAATCCTATTTCCCTTCTAGGGGGTAATTCTGGTATCTCATCCACAAACATGTCTCTGAAATCACATAGGATAGCAAAGTCTTCCAACTTTGGCTTATCCTCCTTTTCTGCTAGATTTGTCACTTAGATGCCATAGACTTTGCATCCCTTTCTCATACATTTCTTTAGTTGCATTGCTGAAATTTTTCTGACTGATACCGATTTTTGTATACCTTGGGCTATCCTGGTAGTATCGAAATCATCTTTATAGCTAAGCATCTTTGTATAACAGTTTAATATTGCTTTGTGTCATTCCAACCAGTCCATCCCAATAATCATATCATAAGGTCCTAGTGGTAGGATGTTCAAATCGGTCTTCACACTTTGACCATCTAAGATGAACTCAAAATTCGGAACAAACTCCGCTACCTTTCTTTTAGTACCAGTCGCTAATTGTACAAGCCATGATTTCACATGCTTCAATTTCTTAAGTTTGTTTGACCCAGCCACATTAGGTGTAATATAACTTAATGTAGCTCCAGGGTCGATTAAAACAAAAATTTGAGTGTCATTGAGTTTACCTTCAATTTCTACCACCGAGGACTGGTGGTCAGCTTGTCGACCATCTATGGCTACATTTATATGATGTAGGCTTCTGCCCACATCTCCCACTGTCGAGGCCTCCTGCAGATTATGAACAACAATTCTATTTGTTGAATTCAAATGCAGATAGTTCCTCCTTAGGTGAGGCTCTCCATATTCCCAACACTTTAATGGCTCACGGGGATGGTCTCCAAACTTCTTCATTCTCAGGTTTGTTGGTTTACCACTACCTTCTGTATTTGGATGGTTGGAGTGAAAGTCCTTCCTTGGAAAACCTTTTCCTGTGTTTCGATGAGGAGCTGGCTGGTACCCTTTCTTCTATTGGTTCGTTCACTCTTGTTTCTTATCTTTCCAGCTTTGGGAAACTCCACCCGTTGTTTGTACTGATCATAGCACATTTAGGATTTCCTAAATACTTCGCTCAAGGATTTGGGGTTGTCAAATTCAATTCTGTCCTTGTAGCACTGTGGTAGGCAGCTTAAAAAATACTGAATTTTTACTTTATCCTCTCGGATGTATGGTACGAACCTTAACAGTTCTAAAAATTTATTTATAAGGTCCTCCATTGTCATTTGTCCAAGTCGTAACTCGTAGAACCATTTTGTCTTTATTTCATAGTAACTTTCTGAAAGGTATTGTTTCTTGAAATACTTCTTAAATTCAGACCATTCCAACTGCTTTTCCTTTAGGCCCTTGGCCAATTTCAGGTCCTTCCACCAAATGCTGGCCTTCCCTTTCATATTGTAGATGGCCATTCTAACCTTCATGTTGCTAGAATAGTTCTAGATCTAGAAGTATTTTTTTATGTCCAACAGCCATGCTTCAACTTCCTCTCCTGTCTTGGATTCTCCATCAAAGGTAGCCAATTTAGTTTTTTTAAATTCTCCTTCGAGGTGGTCTACTTGTTTTCTTTTCCTATCAAATTTAGTTCTTTCTTCAGTTGAAGGTGTTCCTTCTGACGAACTATCTCCTTTTTATGTTTCCAGACCTGAGTTCTTGGAAGCCCTTTTGCTGACTTCTTCTTCGTGATTATCGCCTTTTGGGATTTTCTTGGTTACTATACTGCGTAGTAGGACCTCATTTATCTCTTGCTGCTCCTGTTGTGCTTTCTTCAATTTCTCATTCTCTTCTTTAAAAATCTGTAATTCAACAATCAGGTTCCTCATTGTTTCTAACACTTCCGTGGGTGAACTTTCGTCACTATTCTGTCTTGGATCTCTAGGGGGTCCCTGCTGCGGGTTTTCTCCCATCCTGGGCTGCCATAATTAACACAAAACAAAAATAGCTTTATGTTTGTAAACATAAGATTTTTTTATTAGTTTTACATAAATCGATATATATATATATATATATATATATATATATATATATATATATATATATATATATATATATATATATATATATATATATATATTATTTGGGAATATTAAGTTGGTGTTGTATCCTTGAGGTCGTTTGTAGTGTCCCCAAGGTCGAGCTCATTGCAAATCATGAATATGAAATGAATTGTAAACATGTTCTATAGGTTGGTGAGCCAAGTTTTGTATAAGCTGGTAGGCTTATGTGTTTGTTAGGCCAGGGAGCCTACGTGTTGAAGGCCAGGAGCCTGCTGTTGTACTTGTATGTATGCAGAATGATTAATAAAATATAAACACTGCCAGGTGTAGACCGACCATGATGAATGAGTGAAGGGGGACTGAGAATCGACATAGTGGGGAAGGGATTAGGGGTTGGAAGGTGGAAAAAGGGGCTAAGTGTTGAGCCTAGGGGATAAGCGTAGGGGGCTTAAGCCTGGGTATAATATTTTAATATTATTTCCCAAAAGACATGTGTATTTTATTTTTATCCTAAGTTCCTGGCAAGGGGAAAAACGTGAAAAAAGGATGCATGCCGTGGGAACGCATGCAGTTTCCAGGGTGACAAGTGTCAACCCTGGTGCATGCAAATATAATAGCTGAGATGAACTGTGGAGGGGATTCTTCTCCAATCTACCCGACCGACCTAGTGTGAACCCATCCGATCTCTACAAGAATACCCTGGTACAACCCCGAAACGAAGACCATGAGGCTATCCCGTGATTACTAGACCTGTTTGGGAAGCACGTGTCTGTTTTTCCCAAATTGGCTGTGGTGGCCACGCAGTGCTGGACTGCACGTGGCATACTGGATAGAGTAAGCTCTTGTTGAGCTTGTGTATGACCTCTCTGCAGGTGAGGGAGGCAACTGTGGTTGGAAGAGGCAGGTTGTCAGGCCTGTGAGAAAAATCTGTTCTGGTGAAAGAGTTTGCTAGGAACTTGTTCTTCCAGAGAGTGCCCAGCACCAGCTACGGGCTCTGAGACTTCCTGATCTGACCTACTTCCGAGACCCAGAGAGGGAGGTTAGCAGCGATGGACTGTGCGTGTGAAGGTGTATACTCCCGGGAACATGCATGTGGGGAATGAGAGTCTGGTAGTAGTGGGCATAAGATGGCATCTTTGGGAAGAATCCTTCTAGATATTTCTGTGTTGTTTTCCTCGTAACCTCAGCCTAGCTTAGGATTCCTTGCCTTGGGGTGGAGCTCAATCCCAGCTCGGGGGTGACCCACTGTTGAAAAGACGAGCAGTGCGGTCTAAGGCTGGGAGGTTCGTGGAAGGCTTGCACTTGGTTGGTGGATTTCACCACTGTCACAAGATAAGTATCTAACTATGTTCTTATCACATTTTGGCATGACTGTGCTGTATATATTATGTATCATGTTTTCCGCTGTGTATATGAATTACTCTTAAATTCTATGGATTGTTTCATTGTAGCCATAAATTATACGTTTTTACTCTGAGTTAAATGTATTTCTTTACTTGAATGCATGTGATTATATAATGCCTGTACGAATTATGTGAAAGTGAGTTAAATGGGTATCAGAGAATTTATAAGCCCATATTTTCGAAATAAGTGTGCTACAAATTGGTATCAGAATGTTACCTAGTGAGTTATAAGCTCTGGGTAGGCTAAAGGCACGCTACACCGTTCAATCACTTGTCTATCCTAAGGTGCATCCGTCTTACCGCTTTCACTCCTCTATCCTATTAACATAAGGTCGCCACTTCTTTTGGTAAAGTGTTGCATACGACATCATGTCCATAACTAGGGACCATTTGTCTCATGGCAACTTAATACTATCCATTGTCTTATTACTAAGCCACTCTAAGACATGTAGTAGTAACTACTTAGAGTCTCGCTATCCTATATTGCGAGGTTAGAGGTGTCAGGCCTTTAGAAGTTCAATTCGATAAGTGTAAGTAACACTATAAAATCTACAATGAGAAATTAACCCTTATTCGGAAAAACATAGATATAGTGGATTATCTTTGGCCACTAAAATTACACCTTGAATCTAAAGTGCGCAGAGGGTTAATCTATTAGAGTTTAAGGTTATGATCGTATGCACACCACTCGTTAGGTAATGACAAGGCCAACCGCCTCAGTGTTTTAATGCAAGGTAGTTGGATTCGACATGTAACGGTGTAGTGAGACCTTCATCTGGTTTCCTCACCATCAATGCACTTAGCTATCGATACAGGTGGAAGGAAATGTGCCTTAAAGGCCTTTCTGCACATTTAAAGCACCTGGGAAAATGTCTATTCAACACAGAGCTCAACTGGCATGCTCAAAGGAAACGTCGACACCTCCCCTACAGTCACATGGTCTAAGTATGAAGACCTACTCCCCCTTTGCTCCATTCGTAGATTACTCCCATGCACTTCACTCTCATTCAAACTTCTGGTTTGGGTGGAAGAGGAATCACCGTCTCAGACCATTCCGTTCGCACCCTGTTTATGGTTTTTGTAAAGGAGAGAAAAATGTCGCGGACCAATTCCCATTGTTGGCTCAAACCTCATGGCCAGGAGTACACGATTCCAGTCCCTGTGCTAAGTGCGTGGAGACTCTTGGTGGCAATTCCGGATAGTAGTTCTGTGTGGTAAGTTTACCTTCAGCTCTCCTTTTATTTATTCTTTAAAAAAAAACATTCTACCGTGTTTGTGGGTCTGTGCACACCTCTGTTCTTTGATAATATCCTCGTCTTACTTCCAAGGTACTGTGTTAGAAAAGGAGTTGGGTTCTATTTGGTAAGGGCTTGGATCCTATCTTAGTTTATCCCTATTACTACACCATACATCTTATCAGGACTGAACCATTACTCATATCACAACGTCTGTTATGAAAGTCGAGAACTTACTCGGTTAAACCCTTGTTATTTTTCCTAGTCTCCTTCATTGGATAGTCTGTCAAACCCTTTGTTATTGTTTCCTCGTCTTCTGTGTTTGACTATAGTCTTATCTGGTAGCATCGATTTAGAAGTGAAGTTTTTCCAATGGCCGAACGTGTTTAATCTCTTCTGTTTAAGTTTAATATTCGAAGGTTTATATTTACCATGCATCATTTTTTACGCCTTTTATTCTTTCTGATATTCCTATAATATCCCTTTGGATTATGCACTGGTATCTATTATTAATGATGGGCCCCTAGATGTGCGAGGGTACCCATCAATGAGGCACGAACAACCCTTCCCCTTTCGGTCCGTGCGATGTAGTGCGATGGCAGAAGGCATAAATCCTTTGCATCAGTTAAGTATTCAATGATCCCCCTTTCTAGCTATTTTCTATTCTGTAACTTAATAGATTATCCTGTTTGGTTATGTTTTAATGCTTCTCGTTAATTCTGTGCAGGTGTGGGCATGACGAAGCATGGGAATGCCCTCCTCACTCCGTCAAAAGGTATTTGGGTTTCTACACAGTATCTAAGTTATTTCGAGATTTCAAATCCCGCTGATCCAGGCTCTATTTCGTCCTAAAGTCTGAGAGGTTAATTCCAAATTCTGTGGTACAGGGTACACTCTGAATTGTATAAAGTGATTTTGGTATATAGAACCATCACACAATGTGCGCCTGGTTGGACATTGATAACCAGATAGTCGATTGTTAAAAATATAGTGCTCATTATATCATGTCTATTAAATTTTTTATGGGTTTGGGATTCTAAAGTATTCTCCTCTATATAATTCGAGGATGGATTTGGTACGATAGATTCGGATTTCTATTCTGGCTATTATAGTTATTTTTGTTTTCCAGAATTAAATCTTATTATTGGATATATAAAACCTTTCCTGAACAAATCGGCCATGCATAGTGATTACGCCTAAGGGTTTGAATCTTTCCCAGAAACAATATGGTCGAAGATTCCCAGATTTCATTTATGCTCCAATTGAATAATTAACTAGTTTCAGGTTTATGCATCACAAGTTATTTACCTTTTGTTTTTTAGTTATAATTGTTGTATAACCCTTAACAGTCTGCTTACCCATGAAAATGATAGCTTCATTACTAGTTTGGAATCAAGCATCATGTACAGTTTACCTTCTGTGTCAATTATCATGGTCAAATAAGCCCTTAACGGACTACTCACCAGTGAATTAGATAGCTTCATTGTAGTTCTAGATCTACTCACCGTGTACTATTTTCCTTCTGTTTTCTGTTATCGCTTATTGTGTAAGTTCCTTATAGATCTATACACCATAAGGTTCGATGGTCTTCATTATTTGTTTATAATTCGTGCTTTATTGCCTTCTATTTTCTATTATCATTATTAAATAAGTCTCTACAGGACTGCTTTGGGTTACATATCATGCAATCTTTTATTCTCTGTTCTCGATTACTTATATTGATTAAAACCTCTATGGGTCTTCTCACACGAACAAGAAACAACATAGTCATTATGAGAGAACCTTTGGTTTAACTGTGGGTAAACATTTTCTTAACAGGGTCATCCCTAACTGTCGTATCTATCTTAAATTATGCATGTATATATCTATATAGCCTACCTGTAATGGGGTCTGAGGAGTCTTTTCTTTTCTTGGAATAAAATTTTCCTCTTATAAGATTATCTATCCACTTAATGCTACAAGATTCTGGTGTGGACAGTTTACCTAGTGTCATTCCTCCTCTGTCGCAGAATGTCCATTACACTATATATCTATATATATCGATTCAATGACTATATTGGTTTATATGTCTATCGATTAGTACTTCACTGTTGTAGAGTATACTTGTTGGATTTATGAATGGTATGCTTAATCACAATGGCTCATTGTTTATTAGTAGCATCCATAGGAAAACTAAAACAAGACAATCTGTTATAGGATTTGTAACTATTACATAATTTGTTTCGCTGTTAATACATTCCAGAAATCTTAGTAATTACCCAGTATTATATCTAAAAAAAAGGTCTATTTCTAGCCAATCATTATGAAGTAAAGAGTTAGATCTTTCCCACATCATTTGACCAGAAACAAAATTGTACATAGAAGTAAAACGGATTTCAATACATAATCATTTGACTAGAACAAGGTAGAGTTACATATATGAACCAGATTTTACGGGAAGACGAATGGAGCAGCCATGTTCCTCCCAACCATAGAACAGGGCAGCCAATCTACTTGCCCGATTCACCCCCTAGCTTGACCATGAATCCATGAGGGCGAATTGAAATCTCCTCTCCAGCAATGTCCTTCGAATTTCAACAGTATTCCCCTTGCCTCACACTCATACAGTAGTGTTCATAACAACAAGAACAAAATTTATTAGTCTTTTCCCTAGCATACTTGGCAGCGTCTTGCCTCCTCACATATGCTCTTTTATTATTTTGCCTAGGACTTTTTTCCCTCTCTTGGGGAATTTTCGCAACTTTCCAAATCCCTGATTTTCAGGGGCTGCTATTGGCCAAATCACTGATTTTCCACTTGTAACAATTAGTCCAGAGTTAATTCCAATGTGTTCCCCTCTCATGGAGTCATGGTCAGCTAAATTCAACATGGCTGCTACATTTGTCCTCCTGCAATCAATATAAAATATTCTTTTTTTTTCCTTTTTCATACAAGTGGCATAGTCAAATAGCTAGTTGGGACAAATCAAATCTCTGCCCAACAGCCAAATCATTTATTACAATTATAAAATTTGAAATTCGGAATTGCCATAAATGGAAAAAAAATTTCAATTTCAGAATTTATTAAAAACATAAATAAATTTTCAACACTTTTTAGATTCTAAATTATTTTGTCCAATTTCTTTATTTTGGGGATGTCACAAGAGGTGTGGTAGAGTCCCTGACACATCCTACTAGCACTCTCGTTGTGGCTCGAATTATAGATTAACGATTACCTAATTTGAGAGATCCATGATGTCGTGAGGGAATACTGAGACAGTCGCTCACGAAGATTTCTAAGGGATGTGCAATAAGGAGAGATCATTATTCCTTAGAAGCCCTTAGTCTCTCATAAGGTTCCCTGAATGGAGTGATGGATCTAGGGGTTGGACAAGTACCAAAACCAGTGAAAGGTGAGTGGCACCCTTGGAGCACGGAGTGCATCTTGAAGAAAATGTTGCATAAATAAAATTATAGTCAATGAATATAGGTGGCTTAGAAATCCATGAGCGAATAATTAATCTTCTGAAATCTTGAGAATTGTCGGATCCATTAATTAATTAATTAATTAAGGATTTAAATTATTAATTATAAATCACTATAAGAGTTAATCCTTTGCAAATAAAATTTAATTAAGCCTAACATAAGTTTTGTAAAGAGGCTAAACTAAAATTAATAACTAAAGAAAAAGGTGAAAAAAATAAATAATTTCAAGAGTTAAGTAAATTGAATTAATTCTAATGATTTGATGTAGCATAGGTGTAATAAATTATTAAAAGGGGAGTTTTAAAATAAGAAAGAAACATAGAGGAGAGAATGTATATTCATAGAAATGAATCTAGAGTCTAGTTAACACTATTCTAACTAAAAGAGAATCATATTTTAACTCAACTCGGATTTAGTAAGCAAATCGATCATTCATTGGAAATAAGGGGAATAAAGAGATAACTAGGAGTGATTTTAGGAGCACTTTTAGGATGGGTGAGGAAAATTGAATTTTATTAAAATAAATTTTGGGTTTACTTGTGAAACTAAGGGAAAGGGTGACAAGTGCATGGGGGAATTAATTCTTAATTAATTTTTCTAAAAATGAATTAAATGTTAAAGTGGCAAGGTGTCATTAAGGAAACTCCTATAAGGAAATGGGAAAATGGGGAAAAGAAACACACTGGTTATAGGTAAAATTATGATTATGTTGCATAAATCTTGACTGTTTTTACTTGTGAGAGTTGGGATACCCAGCTTGACATAGAGAGTGGTGGCTCTACCTTGCGAGACAAGCTAAGAGCTAGAGGATTTCTAGTGGTGTGTGTGTGTGGCCCCTTTGCGGCTCAAGGAGAATAAGGGGGAAGAAGAAGACCCCTAGCATTGGCTATGAGGTACGAATGAGGTCTCAAGGATTAGAAAGCAGAAGGGATGCTGCCCAAAACTCCAAGAAAAATCTCGACTCAAATTCAAGTTCTGGTCACTGTATTTTTATATTACTACTTTATGCATTGATAATTGATATACATTTAGAAAATATGATTGGGGAATATAAATGGTTCCACATAACGAATATATGTAATACCTTCTCTAATCATTGACAAGTTGTTGACCTGCATTTCCAGAATTCTGTAAGAATCAGATTAGCTTATGCAATTAAAAGTTAAGAATTACTGTACATAATCAAATTTTAATATCAATGTTAATTGTGTTGTCTAAATATTTGAGTGAAAATTTTGGATTTAATTTTTGTATATATGTGTTTTATTTCAAATAGAATTATATTCTTTGGAAGATACACTCTTTGAAGATAATTACTTGTGCATTGTACGATGATCTGATAATATATCCACCAGTACAAATCTTCTGAAGTCTCCCAAACCCTCGAGTGTAGTGTTGCCTCCCAATTCTTTTAAATCTGGGCGCTCTTGTGTTTAATTTTGCAAACCGTTAGGGTTGCGATGCCTTCTTGGGACTTTCATAGGAAAAATCTGGGATAGGCTTGCTAAGCATGACAGTCCGTTCTCCTTTTATGTTTTCTTCTAATTCGTTCTATAAATGGATAGGAAATTTTAGTTCTTTTTATATTGAAATTTTAAGGAAGTTGGTTATGACACTTTCATCTGACTTCCTTTATGAACGTCCTTACCAAACGAAAGTACCTGTTAAAGCTTTCTCACTCTGGATCGAGTTCGGGCTGCAAGTTCGCCCTCCCCAATGCTCACTCTGGACAGAATTTCAGGCTGCAAGATTCGACCTCCCCAATGCTCACTCTGGAAAAAAAATTGGGCTGCAAGATTTTCCCTCCCGAATGCTCACTCTGGAGAGAATTTTGGGCTTCAAGATTCTCCCTCTCCAATGCTCACTCTGGAAAGAATTAGGGATGCAAGTTCACCCTCCCCAATTCTAATGTTGTACATAATTTTGGGTTTCCTGTGTTCCCTTCGCTTCACTCCTTCCTCGACAGAATTTCGAGAACTAATGCGCCCTCCCCCTCTGCTCGCTCAGTCTGGACAAAATCATGCTTATAGGGATTTAACAATGTTAGATGATTCAAAAGTAGATATGCTGCATAGATATAGAAGGTGTCACAATTTTGAACGATTGATAAATTGATATGTTAAAAATGATTATAATGGAACTTCATTTGGATACTTGCCACTTTAGCTACCTTACCTAACTTTGAGCAAACAACTCCACTGGAATTTTGGGTGAGATTCAACCAATCAACTTCGAAGATGATAATTTTTGAAAGAATTATTTGGCTAGTTATTTCGGATGGAATTGAAGAGTTAGATGCAGCATTAAGAATAAAAGTATCATTTGATAGTGCCTTCTCTTGTATTATAACAAAGTTGTATATGCTCCATTTCGTTTATTAATCAGTTATCGGTGTCCACCGAATTTGATGACTTGACCATTTTACATCACCGCAATTTTATGAGCTCCATGAATAGTTGAGAGACGATGAGCCACAACCATTGTCATGTGCCCAATAGAAGTTTTACCAAGTGCATCCTGAACAATCTTCTCTTATTTTACGTCTACTGCGCTGGTAGCCTCATCTAAAGGAAGAATAGAAGGATTCTTCAGCATCGCTCTAGCTATGGATATTCTCTTCTTTTGTTCTCTAGACTTATGCAAGCCACCTTCTCCTACCTACAATTGGAAAGATTTTGAAAGGAATACTTGTGTTATTTTCGTTGACAAATTATAACTATGTTGATGAATTATGTTTTTAAAAAGGCCTGAATTTAAAGGTAAGGGTAATATGACTGTTGATGTCAAGAATTTAGGCCTGACCTAAAATATTTAATAAGAGCACTTAGGAAATCACAGTGTTCAATTTCCGAGTCCATTGAAATTTATGAAGTTTCCCAGATTAACGGAACCCAACCTTACTTTAACCTTTAATTTCTTCAAGTTGTTAGATATGGAAAATAACTACTGTTAACAAGGGCAGCGAAGCAGCGTAGTCCCTGCCAAATTTAATGCAAGAAAATGGAAGCATGTTCAAAAGGCAAAAGTATTCGAATGTTGAAGTACGATTAGAACAGCATTCTAATGTTGCAGTATGAGAAAATGCATCTTTGTG